>JAULUF010000078.1:1112500-1300000 GCA_031834385.1 Semotilus atromaculatus | reverse complement strand
TACAGTATTAACTACTGCTCTGAAAAACGAGTCATGTTGTAATTCATACAGTAGATGCTATCTACCTTTGGTGTGAAAGTACAGGAAATAATACACAGCCTGGCCTAGATATTCAGGGTTACATGGTGGATAAATGATTGGTTGTGTGTGCTGTTCTGCACTGGCCCTTCTTCCATGGCAGCAAGTTTGGGGCCAGACACCTATTTTATAAACATAGAGCTCAGATACACACTCCTGTAACCCACCTGCAGCTCCCGTGGAGCTCGTCTGTGAAGTGTTATATTTACATCATTGCATTTGGCTCAGTCATTGGTCTGATAAGGCTGCAACACACACACACACACACACACACACACACACACACACACACACACACACACGCACACACGCACACACACACACACACACACACACACACACAAAGGTGGGCTGAGATGCATTTTTGGCACATACACACATTTTGACACACAATCTGTCTCTCAGGATACACAGATATTGTGAAATATTGTGTAAATACACAGATTTTGTGTATGTGGTCCTGTGAAATGAAGTGACATCCCTTCCCCACGGTTGTCAATTTATGTAATAGTATGACGGTCTTGATTAAATTATTTAAAAACTGCACTTAAAATGCAATTCATGCAATGAACAACTTGGATGCTCTTCTCCTGTGATGAGCGAGTTTCATATTTGATATGATACATGCAAAAAATTTACATTGAATTTAAAAAAAATTTAATGATAATGATTAAGATGGAATGGAAATGGGAAACTCAATTGAGGCGGATACATTTATGATACGATAAAAAGACTTGCGCATGAACTACGATGGAAAAACATTTACAGAATATATCCCTTTGATGCACAACAAACTCAACTGTGGATTTGATTGGATAACTGGACTAACCAAGTGACCAATCAAATCACAGCATCTCAATTGTTGGTTGGATCATTAAAAAAAAGAATAAAAAAAAAAGGAATTCCCGCACACTATCAATACTTTCAAATGAGTATCAAAATTGTATTAGCAACGAGTTCCTTGATTTTTTTTTTTTTTTGGACCTAACCCTTTTTCTTACGCACCAATCAGCTGCAGGAGTGCGACGGTGAATGCTAATTGTTTTGATCATTCTGAAATGCTGTCATCAAAATGATTTGGTTTAATTCCCTCCAGAAGCATCTTACATGATGCGTTCACAAACACCAGCATCTGAACACAAGATAACGTTTATTTTGTTTCATAAGTCATTTACGATGTAGGGTAAAAAAAAAAAAAAGACACAGCGGATTCCCCAATTGCAGCAACTTCCATTTTTATTACAGATATTCACAATAATTTCCCAGGAAGAGACGATTTTTGTTCTCATGTACATATGGGCTTGAAACGCTGCTTTATTTGCAAATGTTTTTTGCGATATTACAACTTTGCACGTGAGTTAAATTCACAAATTTGGATGGAAACTCTCGTTGTGCTACTTTCCACTATATTACTGATCAATCGCACATCTCTCGCTGTGTCTCAAACTGCTGACAGACACCAGTATTTCCTGACTGTAAAGCTTTATCTGACCTCAGTAAGTAAGTTTATTTATAATGCGCTTTTCACAGATAAAATCCCAAAGTGCAGTACAAAAGAATAATATGTAAAATGAAAATGACACTAATGAAAACCCATCAACCAAAAGCCTTCCTAAATAGACATGTTTTCAGATCCTTTTTAAAAGAGACAACAGTGTCTGCCAGACGCATGGACAGGCGCAGGGATGCTGACCCTGTCATAGTGAGTCTCTAGAGACGGGCACAGGAGGGAATCCAGGCCCAATCAATCCAGCCAATTAAAGGCCGAGACACAGCGAGTGAATGAGCCCTGGGACCCTGTACAGAAAGAGTTCGAGTCCACCAGACTCACACAGTCCCTCGTCTGCGGCGCCTGATCAAGTTTGTCCTGATGTTATGAAGGCTTGAAATTCTTCATGTTATAAGAGTCGTCAGCAAACTGTGATCTGTCATAGCATGCACCTTTTCAATTAGTCTCCCATGCACAGCTAATCACGCTATATTGTTAGGTAAACTCTACCAGACTTTTTGAAAAGGAAGACAAACAAATGCTCAAACACACTCACAATAACCATCTCCTGTTTCAGGTCTCAAGGGCTCTTTGCAGAGAATGCAGCTGGATTATGTAGATGTGGTCTTCGCCAACCGGCCCGACAGCAACACACCGATGGAGGGTGAGTTTGGCCAAATATACACTAATGTTCACATGTTTGGGGTCAGTAAGTACAGCAAGCAGGGTGGGGCCGAGAGCCTTGGGAACGGAGCAAGATTTCAAAAATGTCACATTTGCTTATATGCATTTAAATAATAATAAAAATACAGCAAAAACAGTAATATTCTGAAATATTATTAAAATTTTTAAAAACTTTTTTTTCAATTTGAATATATTTTAAAATGTAATCTATTCCTGGAATGGCAAATATGAATTTTCAGCATTCTTCAGTTTCACGACATGCCTCAAGAAACATTTCTAATTATTATCAATGTTGAAACCAGTTCTTCATATTTTTGTGGAATCTGTGAGACATTTTTCCCCAAATTCTTTGATGAATAGAATGTTTAAAAAAATTTAATTGAAATCCAAATCTACTGTATATGTCACTTTTGATCCATTTAATGTATCCTTTCTTATTAAAAGTATTCATTTGAAAAAATCAAATGAATACCTACCCCAAACTTTTGAACGAAAGTGCATGCAAATCATTACATTAATTGACTTGTTCGGGGTACATCTTGAAGACTTTAGAAGACTTTGGTAGGTTTGGTTATTAATTTTTTTTTACCTTATACCTTCACCAAAGCCATAGATGTACAAAAGAAAGAGTGTTGGTGTCCTGCAGGCACATCCATCTGAGGTCTAAGTGCTCTGAAATATGTATTCATGATAACAGGGTTATGATTAAGTGCAGTCCCCGGGGTGCCGTTCTGAATAACCAGACTTCTTACTTCTACCCGAGGAACGCAATGTAGTCAACAAGCTCCCAAACTGCTGATAAAGCTCTGTGCTGCCCAAAGCTTCAAGTGCTGTCAGCCTGAAAATCCAATCTACTGTTTAATAATGTGCTTTTGGTACAAACCACAGAATAGCGAAGTCTCTTGAACAATATAAACCAGTTACAAAATATGACGTGTACAGAGAGAAACAACTGCACCAAGAGTGATCTGGAGAAAATTGTTGTTGTTGTTTTTCTTCTGAAGGCCAGAAACAGAAGCGGATGTACTGCAAGTGCATACTTGTGCATTCTTGCTTTACTGTGGCAGTAACAACAGTTTAATAATTGTACTAAAGAGAAAATTGACTGAAGAAATGAACCCGCCTACAGCACCCCTAGTGATAAAGCACAATCCAGCCTATAACTGGGATGAGAATGAAGTATCCTATTAATTTCTTTGAGTCTGCATAGCTAGAAGCATTTGTTTCTCATACTTTCAGAAAGTTTCATGCCTTAGAGACAACCATGGAGGGATTCAAGGCATTTTATGATCTCTCAGGATGATGCTAATTAGTATAAAGCATGTTAAAGTGCTAGGCAAGCAGTTTTTAGTCTGTAAATTGTCTCTGCTATCTGGCAGATATTACTGAAATGGGCGTCCTGAGAACATTTTTGCTCCAACTTGCCTCAACACGCCTGCCTGGACGTTTCTAGCCTGTAGACCTTGATTAGCTCATCAGGAGTGTTTAATTTGGGGATTGAATTAGGGATGCACAATATATCGGCCACCATATCGGCTTCAGCCAATTGTGTTCATTTTTAATGTTATTGTCATCGGCCTAATAAGAAAATTTGGCCGATATATTAAAGCTGATGAATAATGGATTATTTCTTTCAGCTGAGACACTTCAGATGCGCAGTGTGATCAGGCTCTCAAAAATTATATAAATTTTTTTATTTACATCTATCTGCCAATATACCGATTATCGGCTTTAAAATATCGGTATCGAACAAAATGTTCATATCGGTGCATCCCTAGTTGGAACTAAATTGTGTAGGACAGTGTCCCTCCAGGAGCAGGTTTGGACACCCCTGGTCTACGTGACCGCCTTAAACTCTGTAAATAGCAGGGAAGCATTAGCTTATGCATAAAGTAGCAAAGTAAGCAAAATGGCTTAAATCGCTTAGAGCACAGTTTAGAGCTAGAAATGAGAGATTTTTTTATATCCACCCTCTTTTTGTAAGCTCAATCAATATTCTCTTGGGCGAGGGGGATCAGTATGCCCTTCTGGTAATGCATGTACTGCTCAGAGCTGTTCTGTTGTGTAGCATTTAGGGCTTAGTAATATTTCAAAGCTCTGCGCCAGATGCCAAGGTCACCCTGACTCAGCCAATACTTTCAGACTTCTCTACTTTAACAAGCTTTTCAGCTCTCTCTACAGCATGACAACCTGCTACTCTTGATTTATGTTAATTTAACTTACATGTACTGGTTTTACATCGTCCTCTAGCACAGGGGTCGAAAAGTAAGTATGGCATCGGGCCAAAAAAAATGTTCGCCACTAGATGGTGGGCCAGAACATAGTTAAAGGATCATTTACTAAATTAATTGATGAAAAATGTGACATGTGACTGTTACACTGTCTTTTGTAACTGGTAGTGGGCTGTTAAGGTCCTTGCACATTGAGTCTGAAATTCTCTTCCGAAATGTTCACACGTTAAAAAATAAATACGACCTTACATTGTGTCAATCGCATTAACACACTGCCTCTGAAACTTTCGTCTGTCATAAAAAAAATTCAGATCGGGTTCGATTTTCTGCGTTTTTCGCATCCGGACTGAAAGTACGGTGTGAAGGGACCTTTTACTCTGTGTTAAATCCAGCCACATTGGTGTGGTGGTGTCCAGGCTTTACACTGGATACATGGATAAAGCAGTAGTGACACGTAACCTGGCAAGTATCTTCATTCACCAACTTGCAACACAGACCGCCTTGCTAAAACACACACATGTGGGCGATGCGGAATGGATAAAATAACAAAACAAATAAAAGAGGACTTGAATAAGCCCATTAATGGCATGTTTGAGTCCTGCTCTTATATTTCCTCTTTCCATATTGTGAATAATAAATGTGTATAATTTTAATTTGCTTGTTACACAATGGAGCCTAACTTATTGTAATAATTATTTGACGTAGCCTACTTTTACACTCAGAATTATTCCTTGGTATCCTAACGTACTAAACTGCATTTTTTTTATTGTTTGCGTGCCGGAGCTATGCTATTACCTAGCTGGTGAGAGAAAATGGCACTATCAAAGAGTCTAAAGAGGAAAGCGAAAATGGGGCATACAAAGAAGAATGGAAAGACGTTCATCCGACCTAGTTTTGTGAATGCAAAGCCGGTGTGTCTTATCTGCAATGAAGCGATCCACAGACTCTTTTGAATGTCTTTCAGAACTTTTCAAATTAAAAGTTCTCAATTCATATCAAAATAAAACTTTGCTGCAAAAACGTTATCGTAATTTTATTTTGAAGGCAAAATCACTAAAGACGAATGGATTGTGACTAACAGTTGCTGTCATGACAGATCTATTTCAGAACCAGCCGCTATCAAAATAATCTGGCTGTGGGCGCGGGCCAGATATAATTGCTGGCGGGCCAGTTTTGGACAGCGGACCCCCTGTTGCCGACCCCAGCGAAGTTTATTTGTTACAAACTCAGTTAATTTAGGATAAATGTCATTACCTTACCAATGCAGTTCGCTCTGTGAGCTGAGTCTGTCTAGGACCCCAAATTTATTCCATTGGCTGAAATTAACACTAGAGCCAACAAAACCCAGAAATAATGATTACAGGGGCAGATTATCCAGTAATAGAGACATTTTCATGCAGTTCCTTGCAAAATACTGTGTTATGATCTCAAAACATTTATACATGATTTGTAAACTAATAAGTTTTGATGTTTGCATCACATAAACAGCTCCATATGTATGACTTTTCTGACATAGTAAACTTAGTAGCTCACCTGGTACAGCAATGCACTTGCTAAATGCTAAAATGACATGGATGCTTCAGCAAATGTGTTATCTCACATTTGCTTTTGCTAGGTTTAATGTAGCTAGTATGTTATTTTCAAACATGATTGAAAATTCTCACAATATGTACAACAATCACCGTAATAAAACATTCAAGATTCACGTTCATCAGAAAACTGAAAGTGCCTTAACCTCCACTCACTGGGCGACTGAAGCTCGAGGCTGCGGTCTTTAGTGTCCTTGTTATGTGTGCACGGCACGCCTCCCATACCGGAAACGCCAGTTCGAATCCCGCTCGAAGTAGAACCAGAGGATTTACGTTGGTGCCGTGACCCAGATGGTATAGAGGTTAAGGGGGATGAGTATAACAGAGGCCAGCTAGAAACCTCTCTCCCCTGGCATCAAAAGAGCCACTAGTGTCAGACACTAAAGGCTGTATCCTTGTTAGTGAGCCTGTGCGCCTCTCATGTCGGATTCGCCAGGTCGAATCCCGCTCGAAGTAGAACCGGAGGAGTTATGTTGGTGCCGTGACCCGAATGGGACGATTTATGGGAATGAGTGTAACAGAGGCCATCTAGTAAAACCTCATTCCCCCTGGCCTCAAGAGGCACACTAGTGACTGACGCTAAAGGCTGTGTCCTTGTTAGTGTGCCCGCCTTCCATCTCGGAAACACCAGTTCGAATCCCGCACGAAGTAGAACCGGAGGAGTCACGTTGGTGCCGTGACCCGGGTGGGATGGTTTCGGGGGGTGAGTGTAAGAGAGGCCAGCTAGTAAAACCTCACTCCCCTGGCTGTGTCCTTAGTGAGCCTCCCATGCCAGAAAAGCTGACTTGAATCCTGCTCAGAGTGGGGGTTACACAAGAAGATATTACACATGAACATAATATCATTTTGCAGCAATGTTGCCATGGGCACGTTTTTCCAATGAGCCTGTGTTGCTTAATCATCTATGCTTATCTTTAAACATGGGCTAAACGTTGACACCTCTCTCTCACTGTCTGTCTCATATACGTGCAGGCCGATCGCTATGCAGTGCTTTTCTGCCGCATTGATGCGTAAAGTGTCCAGAGTTTGGTGCTCATCACTGTGTGCAGTGCATATTAAAGTTCCTCAGTGGCTCTGCAGTCCCCTGCTTTCTCGCTTTCTGTCAGTATGAAGGGTAAAAGCTGAAGGGAATATAAAGTTACATTCTTTTATTCCTCACGTCACGAGTGCGCTTATTGAATTGAGTGGAACCACACAAAAGTACGTCAAGCTGAATTTAATGAACCCAAGCTGATACACAGTGAATGAAAATATATTGCACCATACCAGATTATGTTACTGACTATAGAAGAAAAGGTCTGACCTGTCATCAGAATGTATGTAACAGGAGGACATCGAGTTCAACACAAATCACACACAGCTTCTCACAAAGAATTTCACAATTTAACTAATTTACAACAAATCTGACACTTAAGACTAATGACCAGTGGAACTATTGTAGTTTATTGTTTTATTTTAATAACAGTGTTTATTAAATCCCAGTGTTTTTGGACACTGAAAATGTATTATAGTTTACAATATATGTTAAATGCATTCAGCTGAACTTTTAAGTGATTTTTTAGATATAAATAAATAGAACTTAGTTGCATATTTATATGCAAGTTCGTTACTTTTATTGTATTTGAATTACTGACAAGCATTTATGATAAACTAAACTAAAATATACTTATATATAATATACTTTTACTGAATATATTTGTAATGGTCTCGTTCAGTTTTGGTTTAATTTCAGTTCCTTTTGTTAGTTGGTTTCATTAGTGACTGATCATGTTCACCTGTGGTTCATTATGTTCCTTCATTAACTGTATTTAAGCCTTCAAGTTTACTCAGTCCTTTGTTCAGTATCATTTGTGCTTGTGTGATAATGTTATATGAGTGTAAATGAGATTCCTATATTGTCCTTTTTTAAAAGGCTTTGTTCTTAAATTTTCTGTGTCATGTGATCATTGCTTTGAACGTGACATAATTACAAATGTGCAATTGCAATATTTTAAATAAAGAAGCAATTTATCACATTTAAAATCGAGTACATTTAAATGTAAAATTGTATAACAATGCACTACTGTTTAGATTATAATCAAGTACTTTAGTATGTTAGTCAACATCAAAATAAGTGTACTTCTTTGAAATTGCACTTTTTTTAAAAGTGCAACTAAACATATAAGTGCACTTTCTTTAAGTATACTTATGTGGCCTTTTATTTCATTGACATTATATTATTTGCAAGTAGTCTTTTTTTTAAATATACATGTAAGATTTGAAGTATACTACAAGTTACATTAACTCCTTTTCACAAGAGTGCTAACCGTATTTGTGCATGTTTGTTTCCCCAGAGATTGTCAGAGCCATGACCTACGTGATAAACCAGGGCATGTCCATGTACTGGGGAACCTCACGATGGACCGCTATGGAAATAATGGTAAGTAACATTTTTCTTAACCTCAGTTGTCATGAGATACTTCATTCAACATGTCACCCAGCAGGACACACCATTTCAGCAGAATTAAATGCATCACTTGCATGTCATGACAGAATTGCTGAACATTTACTTTCTTTTGCCTTGCATTCAGGAGCAAACAGTGTGTTTGCTGGAACAACAACCTCAGCTCCTCTGGTGTATATTGGCCACATCACATATTTTTAGCCCTTTGACTGTCACTGGTTTGTCAGTACTGTATGTTGCTGTAATTGCAGTGTTGCACAAAGCAAGTTGGCACAAACTGATATGTTGTAATTAACCTGACATTATCAATTCATGGGTGATAAATGTAGGCTTGATCAGAGTTTTTACAAAGAGGACACACACTGATGACCTGTAATTTGTGTGACTGTGATAATACCATGTTCTAGTGTCACGCCAGATCCATCCCACGTAAACACACCCCCATGACTGGAACGTGTGTTTGTACTTCGTAGCCTGAAATGATACCAAGGAGCCAATCAGTTATGTGATATTACTATACACTAGTAATAGAAAATAACTAGTCACACTTTTTATACAGTAAATATTTTCCAATGTTAGTTTACTTTGGAAAGTTTGACCTTAAAGGCTACAGAAAAATTATTATATTGTATTATATTATATTATATTATATTATATTATCCAACAACAGTGAAGTTTTATATTACATTTTTAGACTGAATAATAGAAACAGGAGTTTGAAACCAACATGATTTTGTGAAAACCGGCATTTTTGTAACTAGGTTTGTTACTGACTAGCCTCATGCATCACTATATAAATAAAATAAAAGTATTTTAAATAATTTCCAGCATGTAATATCTGCAATATCTGCTTCATCTGATGGCCCAGTAAAGACATTATGAAAGCACTTGGAGATGTGCTATTGAATTGTAGCTATTACAGAGATGTATGCATATATTTGAATCCACAAGTGTAAATCTGATTGTGTGTTTTAGGAGGCGTACTCTGTAGCGAGGCAGTTTAACCTGATTCCTCCAGTGTGTGAGCAGGCGGAGTATCATCTCTTCCAGAGGGAGAAGGTCGAGGTTCAGTTGCCTGAGCTCTACCATAAGATAGGCAGGTGTCAATCAATCATCATTTCCTCACTGAATCCTGACTGTCACGTGACACAACTCATCTTGATTCTGTGTGTGACTGTAGGTGTGGGCGCCATGACATGGTCCCCTTTGGCCTGTGGGATCATCACTGGAAAGTATGAAAATGGTATCCCAGAATCCTCTAGGGCATCTATGAAGGTACCAATGTAATCCTAATTTGCTCGCTTGCATGTATACAATGACAAATCGTTTTCACTTTATTTTGATGGTCCCTTTAACACATTCACGTTGCTCCTACATGTCTACTAACTCTCATTAGAGTGTTAGTTGAGTATTAATAGACTGGTAGGGTTAGGGTTAGATTAAGTTGACATGTAGTTGCAAAATTACTTATAGTCAGTGGAGTGTCTGTTGGAGGACATTCACAATAAAGTATTTGCAGATATTACGCAGACAGTCTACTAATACTCCAATGAGATTTAGTTAACATATAGTTACTTATAGTCGATAGCACGTTCAAAAGGGACCATCAAAATAAAGTGTTACCGACAAATCAAGTATTTATTTTGTGCCATGCTTCTTCCTACCCGACTCGTTTTGTCTTGAAGTCGTACCAGTGGCTGAGAGACAAGATAGTGAGTGAGGATGGACGAAAGCAGCAGGCGAAGCTGAAAGAACTCGGTCATATTGCGGAGAAGCTCGGCTGTACTTTGCCTCAGCTGGCCGTAGGTAAGACTGCTCCCATCAACACTTATTATCGTCCACTATTAGCCTGGGAAAACCCAGACAACTTCCGGCAAATTTAGATTTGCTCTGCAAGTTAGTCTGTCTGGCAAAGAGCTCATTCAAGCCCAGTTCCAGTCCGCCGAAATCGCGGCACCAATCAGAAACGTTGGGCGGGTTTACACGATGACGACAGCGCTGGGACTGTGAAGCAGATTTGTACATTACAAAGATGGATGCCGCCGTGGAACATCACTCGTTCGAATTAGCCATCGCGTCTGTTTTAAGCGATTTGAACGTTTCCTTTTTGTTAAAGGAACACTCCACTGTTTTTTCATATTAAACTATGTTATTCCCTTAACTAAGACGAATTGATACATGCCTCTCTCGTCTCAGTGCGTGCACTCAATCTCTCTTTGATACTGATAGCCCAGCTCGTTCATTAGGATCCAAACAGAGATGAAGTTAGAAGCGATCAAACACCTCCACGGTTTCTCTATTTAAATACAGTTACACGAGTAGTTACACGATCAAGTATGGTGACAAAATAAAACGTGGAGGTGTTTGATCGCTTCTAACTTCATCTCTGTTTGGATCCTAATGAACGAGCTGGGCTATCAGTATCAAAGAGAGATTGAGTGCACGCACTGAGACGAGAGAGGTAACATATGTATCAACTCGTCTTAGTTAAATGAATAACATAGTTTAATAATTATGAAAAAACGATGGAGTGTTCCATTAAAACCGGAGCAAAGAACAACACTCGGGAGATGTTTCTCCGTCGCTCTGCGTACGTCATCTCCTTCATCGCTCTGATTGGTTTTAGGTCTCTCCGCGACGTCCGTTGGTGACGCCCCTCTGGAAATGGGTTCTCTATGACGCTTTGCCAGACCCTAACTCAGTTACAACTGAGAATGGTCTGTTTTTAACCAGGCCAGTCCACTATGTCAACAAATTGTAATCTGCTGAGAACATTGTTTTGAAGCCTTTTTGTGTTGTCCAGCCTGGTGTCTGCGGAACGAGGGAGTGAGTTCGGTCCTGTTAGGAACCTCAAATGCAGAGCAGTTAACTGAAAACCTGGGAGCCATACAGGTGAGATCCAGGCCCTGTTTACAGCCGGTATTAAGATGTGTTTTGGTCGATCGGATCACAAGTAGACGAGGGAGACACAAACCCGTTTACATCTGTCTCGTTTGTCCACTTTCAATCACTTCTGTCCTGATTTCTTCAAGGCGAGGGTCTATTAGCCGGTACATGCTTGGGTTTTTCAGATCTTTCGATCTAATGGACAAAATAAGCTCACGCAATTTACATATGAATGTGAATGGATGATGGGAAAACACATAAAGAGCATCAGCTTTAGTTTCTGCTCTGACAGCCGTAAGACAGCCGAACGCTGTGAGTGTGTGTTAGACATCAGGAATGGTGAGAGAACATTGTGCTTGGTAAAAAAAAAAATGTTTCATCTTCAAGTTCAAACAAAACTTTAAAGTTTAAATCCCGTCTGGCTAGAGCGCTTCCCATAATGTTTATGCGTGAGGTTTATGCGGCTGTTCGAACACATTTACACTATGAAAGCGATGTGTTTTTGACTGCCTCTGGAAGTGGTTGAAAGTGGACAAGCTCAAAGCATTTTATACCCCGTTTACACCTGTGTTTAGCGTCGTCCACCTGTGATCCGAGCGACCAAAACACATCTTAATACCAGCTGTAAACAGCTCTATTGGCTTTCTACGCATCTAGAAGATTCCTAACTAATTTATTTGTACATTCAGGTACTTCCAAAGATGACATCCCATATAGTCTCAGACATTGATCATATACTTGGGAACAGGCCATACAGTAAGAAGGACTACCGGTCCTAGTGGTCCGGACACACACTCATGGTGAAGGGAGATGTGTGTGTGTGTGTGTAGCAGTGTTCATGCCCTAGTGATTCCTGCTCCAAATCTGTTTCCATCATGTGTCCGACCTCTCTCTGAAGCCTTAGAGTGCCGTCCTCCATAACCTGTACCCCGTTTCTGCTGGTGTGCCTTTACACCCCAACACCACAGCGAGAATCCCACGACTGGTGTGCAGGTGTCACCTTGCAGGAGAGCTTCACTCCTGAACATCATAAACACCCATGACCCATGCTTGGTCTTTGCCCTCAAAACCATCCGCCACTGGGAGGCCTGGAGGAACAGCGCATGTCGCCCTCTTGTGTTCGAATACAGCAACTGCAAACCTGTTCACAGACTCGTGGAACATTGTGCATTGGTAAAGATACGAGCTGTTTTGCCTGTGCAGGAATGCCTGTATGATATATTATGAGGGATATTTTAATAGAGAATATGTGTGTTTGCTTCATAATGTGAGCCACATGTACATGTGGTGGAAAAAAAAACTCGATGCACACCTCGGACCTTGGAAATTACTTGAATGAGGGTAGCATTATGTGATTATTGAACATGCAACTGTATTATAAACCGACCTCAATCCACACTGCAGTATAATATACAGTATTATTAAGTTGATCTGACATGCATAGAGTATATTATACCAGCAGCCTAATGCATTCATGGTAATGTTTGATTATAAATGCGTGACTTGATTTGTCCTTTAGTAACAGAAAGGAAGAATTTAGGAATTCAAGGGATGCCCTTGTGAAAAAGAAGTGTGCTTAGTTGTATTAAATGTGCACTTGAAGTGTACTTCAAAACTTAAAAGTAAAAAACTGTAGTTCTAATTAAAGGCCACTTTCAGTTTCTTAACACTTAATTGGACTTTTTAAAAAAAGTTTTGTTTTAACGTATATTTTAAATCAGTAAGTTTGGATAATCTTTTGTCATGCTTTAAAGAAGTACACTTATTTTGATGTGTTGACTAACTTACCAAAGCATATATAAAGTACTCGCTTATAATTATTACATTTAAGTTACTATATTTTAAATTGAATAAATTACAGCATCATTTACAAATGTGTAATTATGAATATAATTCATGACAAGTTTCAACAGATTTTTTTTAAGTATATTTAAGTTTATCATAAATGCTTATTAAATTCAGCAGTACACTTAATATTTCAAAGGCAATAATGTATTCAAATATAATATAAAGATTTTGTAATTACGTCCTACTTAAGTGGGCCAAAATATACACTAAAGTTCAGCTATATGCATTTATTTAATACATTTTCATTAAATTAAAATGCAATTAACTAATATTTAAGTATATTATTTCCATAAGTACTCTTTTTAAAAGTATGCCTTTTCTTTTTCACAAGGGTTAGTTCACCCAAAAATGTAAATCCTGTCATCATTTAGGTCCAAACATGAATGACTTTATTCCTGTTGTTGGACCCCACTGACTTTCATTGTATGGAAAGAAAAAAAAGTGAGATGTGAAAAAAACCCACTCATGTAGGTTTGACTCATCATAAGGGTCAGTAAATAATAACTGTCCCTTTAAGTATCAAGGAGCTCCTGATCTGCATGTCAGCATTAAGATGTAATGGAGGTGAATTTGATTGACAGTTTGCAGGTGCCTCATGTGTGACTTTATAGCTCTTGCTTGCCCTACTTGAAAGCCATACTTTATCATGTCGTAGATATTTTAAAGACTGACAAGCTGCTTTACCCTGTAGTATTTACCTTCTCAGAGCTTTTAGTCATTTGAAACCTGATGGATGTTGGCTTGAGAAAACAAGATGGCTCTGTACAGAAACAGTGTGTCCATAGTGTTCCCTTTAGTCTCCCTGCGGAGTGCCTTGATTCTCACCTGCATGAACATTAGGGCTTGCCCATTCTCCCATGGGTCCATGAGTGGAATACTGTGAGCTTTTCTCAAATGTAAATGAAGTCTTTTACAAAAACAAAGAAATCACACCATGTGGTGGCTATTGTTTTCTAAAGTTTGTAACGTTGAAATGAGTTGTTGGATACACGGGCTGTTCTGAATCTCTGCATCAGGGTCTTTTCTCATATCACGCATCTCTCTCCCTGTACGGCAGCAGTGACTTCTGTAAATATAAATATGTAAACAGTTGATAGAGGTAAAATATATGCTTGAAATAAAAACACATAAGGCCAGTAAGCCCACGTGTGTGTGTGCTTGCTTATTACGGGTGGAATCACCATTAGAAATAACAATATAGTGATATACAGTATATCCTTATGGTCAAATATTGGTCATATTGCACTCCCTTATTCCTTGTAAAATTCCTTAGAGTAAAATATGACAAGATACACGAGTAAACAGTCTTTTATTGGTACAAAACAGAAACGAGAGAAGACCAGACAAGCCTTAAATGATCATGAATTTCATGAAGCTTTCCCAGATGAAATGATCAACGCCCTCCCGAAAGATAACAAACCCCCCCAATCCCATAATCCTCTCAGTTTGTGTGTTCCTCAATCTTCTCCTGCTTTATTTGGATCCAGTGGACAGCAGTGCGATCAGACCTGAAGACGCACTGATGGACAGAATGTAGTTCCTGTGACAAACACATAAACGTTAACTTCTGAACCAATCAATAGGCTTTAAAAGACTAAACGCAAAGTTAACTTACACTGTTGGATTGAAGTTCTTCAGCAGGAAGAAAGAGGCGATGATGACGAGCATGAGGAAGAGTGTGTTGTTGTAAAAGATGGAGAAAGTTGTGGCCTCGTAATCGGCGACCTCATTCTTCTTCCAAAGGATCCTGCAGCAAAATCTCAGTGTTAGGAACAAAGTACTTTCAAACTAGGGCTGTCAATCTTCCTCTATAATACTATTCGAATTCCATACCTTATTTTATTCAACATTCCAATATTAAATGCTCAAATTCATCATATTATTCATATTTACGACATTACACAGGCTTATGGATCGCCAATGCCACTTTAGCATGTGGTTGTTGTTACACGTTCTGTCCACTAGAGGGACATCTAATAAACATTTATTCGTCCTGAATATGACTGATAATCGGCTAATAATATCTCCGTGAAAACACCACCAACAATTCTGAAACTTATATCGTTCTTTTCAGTTCGACTAGAAGTTTCAAACGAGCTCGGTGCTCGCCGAATCCGGTGAGATGTGCGTTTTGGGGGCGCTTTTACGTAGTTAAACATTTACTATTTTTGACAGTATTGTTATGATGATACAGCGTGGATAACGTGCACATTTGTGTTACGATTCAAAAACTTTATTGTTCATCAGACAAAACAAAAGCAAACAAAAGGTTTTCTCATTTACATTTAAATTATTCAACATGGATAATAATCATAAATGTTTCTTGAGCATCATATTATAATAATTTCATATTATAATAATTTTAAAAATGTGACACTGAAGACTGGAGTAATGATGCTGTAAATTCAGCTTTGATCACAGGAATAAATTACACTTTACAATATATTCACATAGAAAACCGCTGTTTTAAATTGTAATATTTCACAATATTACTGTTTATTTTTATTTATTTTTTATCAAATAATTGCAGCCTTGGTGAGCAGAAGAGACTTAATTTAAAAACATAAAAAATCTTACTGATCTAAAACTTTTGACCGGTAGTGTATATATATATATATATATTTTTAAATATAGCCTACATAAAAAAAGTAATATTCGAATAGTAACTTCAGCATTCGAATAGTATTGATTTTTTTAATATTCGAATTATATTCGAATTTCGGAATTCGTTCCAACAGGCCTATTTCTAACAGTAGGCATGTCCTCTCCTGTGCCATATTAAAGACAGAGATCAACAGGACACATCTAACGTGGTTCATTTCTGTCTTCACTAATAGCCAGTGTTGTTAATGGTTCCTAAATCGAACACTAGAGCTGCACGATTAATTGTTAAAAAGATCACGATCGTGATTCAAACACCCACAATGATTCTCCTGTGTATTAAACCTTTGACAAATTCACACCGGAACATTTAAATTGTGTTTGCGACGCCGCTGAGCATTTGTGTATAGGACTGTTAAAAATGTGTCATTGAATCATTCACTCAAGAGTTTCGTTCAAAAACGCTGATTCATCCAGTAATGAAACAAGTTAGTCATTGAAATAATCATTCAATATGATTTAAAAAAGATAATTCATTCACAATAATTAATAATTGTGTCAGAACCTCTAATAAAAAACTACATATTTTGTTTAGTTGTCTGTTCAGAATCATTTTAAACAAAACAAAGTATTTGTTTTTGATAACTTAAAGCTCAAAAACGACATAAATACAAATATAACATAAAATTAGAAATGTTGCCTTGGCAGTTAACTGAAATAATTTAAGCAGTAAAATTACTAAAATAAAACTAAATTAGAGCTATATAGAAATATATTAAAAAACATAACAAAAGCACAATAAATCTGATAAAAAATAAAAGGTATATAGTGTAATACATCAATTTAAAAAACAAGAAGTTGTTTGATGCTTCAATTTTAAACCATGCCAAGAAAATTGTTGGAGACGAGACGATACTCATATCCTGAATGCCCACGGTAAATGATTACCATCAGGAAAGAGGAATAGATCTTGATGTGTCTAAAAACGACTGAAAAATCCCTTTGTTCCACTGCAATCAAAGCGTTAAATAGAGATAAAATACTGTGAATTGCCATTGTGTTTTACATGTATTCAACTCCACTTATTTTCTATTTTCGTATGTTGTATTGTATGTATCGACTGCCATTGTTTTTTTTTATTTATAATTTCACTTTGCACGTTGTCCAAGACAAATTTCCCAGCGATGGGACTAAAATAAAGTATAAACATAAATAATACTAAAACAACACTGATAAAAGCAGACAAGCCAATTAGAATGTGTCCTAATTAAGATGAATACCTCTCGTCCTTCTCTTTGCGGGACATTTTGCGGTTGTCGGCCTCAGAGAGCTTGCGAGTCACTTCTTTAGATACGGCATCTTCACGCTTCTGAGCAACCCTGAAAATATAGCAGTTGATCAATTCAGTGATCAAAACAATGAACCAATTAAGTGTACAAAACAAAATAAATGGGCATTCTTACTTGTGCTTGAGGACGAATTTTACATTCTTGTAAGCAAAGGCAACCAGGTAAGTGCTGACTAGAGTCATGACTGCATACAGCACCGCAGACTGGACCAGATCCATGTGCCAGATCCTCCAGAACAGCCCTGGTACAACATCACACATGTGCAGGAGTTATGCATGCATCACAATAACAGTGGTCATCAATCATCGGTGACCATTTAGTCTCGGGAAAAACGCAGATAAAGTATAACATGAAAGCTTTATGTGAGAATCTATAGCACACTCAATAGACTAGAATGCGGTAGGTAGTTAAGCAGTTCAATGTAAGACTCGACCATTACATTTAACGTTACATTGAATCATTTAGCAGACGCTTTTATCCAAAGCGACTTACAAATGAGGAGAACAATAGAAGCAGTTAAACTAACAATAGGACAACAACAATATGTAAGTGCTGTGACCCTTCCCAGTTTTTTTAGAAGAGAAGAGAAGAGAAGAGAAGAGAAGAGAAACTTACAGATGGGGATTGCGGACACGATTAGCGCATTGCCGTAGAATAGCGCTGTGGATTTGGCCGACAGGTTCCTGCTGAAGTCCTGCAGGAGAAGGTCCTCCTCTGACTGCTGTTTGTTGGCGGTTTTAGGAGCCATGTCTCCGGTCTGTCCTCTGCTAGGGTCCTAGGCTTGGTTGAAAAGAGACAGACACGTATGTGATCCGAATGGATGGAGCGCTTACGCCGCGTCAGCACAAACAGTGACGTAGAAATCATGCGCGCAGAACTCAAGGAGACTCGCGCTGAGATGCTGCCTGCTAGTGTCCGGGAGGCGATATTTTTTTTCACAGGATGGTAGGGGAAGACTCATTAATATTCATTAGGGAACTCATGCCTGATTGGTCTGATGACCTACCCCCTAACCCCGCCCCTAAACCTACCCGTCACTGGGGGTCTGATGACCTACCCCCTAACCCCGCCCCTAAACCTACCAGTCACTGGGGTTAAGACCAATCAGGGATGAGTTCCCTAATGAATATTCATGAGTCTTCCCCTACCATCCTGTGAAAAAAAATATCGCGTCCGGGAGGGTCTCGCGCATAGTTCGCTAAAATAAAAGGATATATTTTTTATATTCATATAATATTAAATGTTTGAGAAAAAAGAAAAGAAAAGAAAAAAAACATTAACAAGTGTTGTCATCGTCATAACATAATACAACAATACTCCAAAGTCCTTCAGTCTTTCAGTCCAGATTAAGTATCTTCAGTCTAAGAAAATTAAGTAACGTTATCTGTCATTATTTAGCTAATTTACCAAGAGTGCCGCACAAGTCCTGAAAAGTGAAGCCAAAACGATTCAGGTGTCTGGATGCGGTTTAGATTATAAACCCCACTCTCTCCATGTAATCTAATGGGATTTGAGACAAACTACAAAATCAAAGTATTTACACTTCAAATTATTATTTTTTTCCAAAGATGTTTTCTGTCATTTTAGGTAGTTATCACGCTGATGTAAGTTTAAGTGTGCGTTTTTTAAACAAGTTTGGTTTTGGGAGTGTGACATCATTATTGACAGCTGTGATTGACAGTTTCTGTGAGCGAAGTAACGTTAGTCACTGAGGCACCAACTGACTTTATTTCGAAAGGAGATTGGAGCTTTAACTTTAATTTCTACATTTCCATAACTGTTTATTTCGCACCTACATAATGAGTTATGTACATAACCGACTCGGGCCGAGTGTGCATGTCAGCGCCATATTGGGACATTGGTGGCTTTTCTACGATGGAAGAGAGCAAAGGTGCGTCGTCCATCTTTATTTACTCGACTGTCATGTTGTTTCTAAAATGTATTGTTATTTTTTTTTTTTTTTATATATGCATCTTGACCCCCCCCCCCCCCCCCCCCCACATACACAACAAAAAACCCCATGAGTATATTGTAATTAAATGATATTATGATTTTTGAAATGTTGAAGCTGTCTGCAGAAAAGGGGAATCATGTCAGATTTATTAAAACCTAGACTAGACATTTGTTTAATCAAAATATTTGCACCACTAGATGGAGACAAATAGCCTATTCAAATGTATGGAAAAGTTAAAGAAAGTTGGGCTATAACTGTGGTTAATGCTAGTAGCCTATTTTTGCTGTGAAAGATCCTATACATTTGCAAGAAATGGGATATTTTTTTGTTTTGTTATTAAAAAACAAACAAGCAAGCCCAGTCCAGGTGAGGAAAAGTACACAAAAGTAACGTAACTTTTACTTTCAGAATCAGAATCAGAACGAGCTTTATTGCTAAGTGTGCTTGCACACACAAGGAATTTGTTTTGGTACTGAGGCTTCCAGTGCACATATACAAATACAACAAGAAACATAATAATACAAATTATAAGAATAAAAAATAAAAATATAAAAATAAGAGAATAAAAAATATCACAGTTGGGTTTAGCCAGAATAAACACAGATTTACAGATTATGACCACATTTACAGTGTTTTGAATATTATAAATAAATAAATCTACATATAAGTCTACATATATGTAGTACTTTTCCATAAAGGTAATGCAATTCGTTTTTTAGGGAGTAACACAATATTGTAACTTTCCCCAACACTGCACCCAACCATTATTACATGTTTGAGAAAAGCAGATTGCTGACATTATAACTCCCTGAAGTGCAGTTTGGGACAGATACAGTTTTTATGGACATTGAACAAAGAACAAAGGAGCTGGTGAAATTACACTTTTCTACCACCACGCAACTTTTGATAACTACTCATTACCTCATTCATTTACCCTTGTTTCTGACAACTTTGAGCTTGGGGTGGAAAGGCAGAAGCACAGGAGATGATTAGACATTTACTGTGGTCATACCGGAGAGAAAGAAATGAGGATGAAAGAGAATTGAAACCTATCTGGCAGTCAACGCACAATGGTTGAAGATGATAAAGGAAAACAGAAAGCACTAGAGCAAAGTTCAGGTAAACGGGTCTTGGGTTTCCCCGGTCATTAAAGGGCATTATGGCATGGGTGTAGTGTAGACCTCAGGGTTTGTTTCTTTATTTAACATCAGAATGACTGACAGCCCAGTCATGGCAGCTGGTTTGATCACATTTGCAGCTCTTTCTGGAAAATGGGTGGATCTGTTCAACGGCCACCAGAAATGCATGTGACGATCTGAAAGCACACGACTGTACGAGGTTGCATATGATGACACTGATCATGACAATGTTGTGTATTTTGGCTTGCTTGTCGTTCCTCTTGCCCTTTTTAGATCTGGGGCGTGTGTTTAAAACTCGTTGCATGATTTTTAAAAGCTAGAGCCAAAAAACATGACTGTGTCAAGTCACCTTTATTTGTATAGGGCTTTATATAATACAGATTGCTTCAGAGCAGCTGTACAGGAATAAACAGTACAATAATAATGATTCAATGGTGCAAACAGAGTTCAATCTGCTCTAAAGCAGCTCTAAAAACACGATGGTCTTTATTCAGGGAAATCAGTTGATTCAATTCAGTTAAATAACTGTGTAAAGATCATCATTTATAAACTAAGTTCAGTTCAATTCCCAATAAAAAGTTCAGTTCTCATCCAATAGTAGCCTACAGTCAAATCAACAATATTGCTGAATATACGTGTAATGACACCAAGGAAGATATTTTGAAGAATGTTTCAGTTTTTAGGGGACTATTGACTTCAATGTCAATGGTGCCCCAAAACTGAAACATTCTTCAAAATATCTTCCTTTGTGTTTAGCAGAACAAAGACATTTTTACAGGTTTGTACTTAACATGATGGTGAGTAAATGGGTGAACTATCATTTTAACACCTTTTAATTTATTTTCCGTAGATGAAATATGACAAGGAAGGACTTCAGTATCCCTCGTTGCCAAACATGTGTTTATACTCTGAGATACGATATCTGAGAATAGTGCTGTTCTGTGTCTGTTTGCCTATATGACAGAAAGCTATTGGTTTCAAAGTGAGGTAATCAGTTTCCTCAGTTTAAATCAGTGTGTGTGTGTTTTACAATACATTCAATACATTATTAAACGAGATTGTTTAATAAGTTGCTAAGGTGTTGTGAGTTGTGCAGTTGAGAGGTTGTTCAAGGTGGTAACTGTTTTATCATCAAACTGCCGATAATAAAGCACACCTATCCTCAAGAAACGGCAGGATATCCGTTGCACAAACAGTGTGAGTTACGAAGTTTAATGTTTAGCTAAGTTTAATTAGTGGGCTTTGTCTCAACATGAACATTAGTAACGGATGCTTGCCTACTTATAAGCAATTATTAGAAGTGATGTTAACCAATGTGTTGCTTAAGAAGTGTGTCCTGTAATGGAAGTCTATACTACTAAATAAGAGTCTGAAAAGGCTTTTTTGTTTGTAACAGGGGTCATAATGCTGTTGAAAAGCACAGAGCACATGTTTAGCCTGAGGCCAAAGGCTTGAGGGTCACAGCGACCTGCCAAGGCCGCTTGCAAAAGCAAACAACCAAAAGAGAGGAAAAGAAAAACTCAAGACGTTGACATTTTGGCAAGAGAGGAAAGCTCATTCGTCCATCTGCATCTGAAAGGTCACTGCATTTTGTGTAGCGTGAACCCTGCGTGTGAAGAACACGGGAGATGGGAAAACAAACTTGGTGTGACCACTCAAAAAGCAAAAACAACACCGCAGGAACTCCAGCAAAAGCGGAGGTGGAGGGTTAAATAATAATAAAAAAAAACTCTTTGACTTTAAAATCGACCTTTTCATCTAAGAATAGACTGAAAAAGAGACAGAATGAGGAGGAAATAATGTCTGCTGAGTTAGCTTGACATTCTGGCCTTCAAAGTCTGTGTGCCCAGAATGACTTCACCGTTTGTGCATCTTTGAAGACACAAGAGGAAAGAAGAACACATGGTTTTGCGAGAGCTATGATTACGTGGCCAATACGCTGAACAAACACATATTGTACAAAAACAGATGCATTTCTCATACAGATTTCTTGTGACTTCATATGGCAAGAGACCGGGTTGGAGAGGCGAATATAATTCTTACGTATGACATAAATCACAGCCTTAGAGTATCACAGACATAAAGTTTATAGTGAGTTGTTTATTTGAGTCAGATTAAGGGTTTGATTAACACCAAAACTACTCCATTAAGAACAAATATACATGTGAAAGAGAGAAACATTTAACTAAAGGCTACAGACCTGTTACATATGAGTAACTCTGAACATAAAGTTATATTTCTATTTCTATAATTAGCACAATTACAATTCACAGAAAGATGACACTTAATTGAATACTTAATACAAATATTGATGTCATCGGTATCTTTAAAGTAAATAAATTAGATAAATATCTAAAAATTGTTAAATCAAGAAGCATTTACTAGATACTATAAGTAAAATGACACAAAATTATATCGGTTTTTCTGAAGAAAAAGAAGAAATTAAGTGAGTTTTTGCTTAAAAAGAAGCAAAATTATCTGCCAATGGGGTAAGAAAAATAATCTTGTTTTAATTTTGCTCACTTCATTTATAAGAATATATTAGAATATATTTTTACTTATCTAGTAAATGCTTCTCGATTTAAGAATTTTTAGGTATTTGGACTGGAAGCAAGACAAAAATACTAAATAAGAAAAGCATATTTTTTTTTTGCAGTGTATATTTTCCCCTCTTTTGGAAAGTCATGGAAACTCCATCAAATGGAAATACAAAAATTATATGTTTTTACCCAACTATGACGACTTCTGCTTCTGAGAACCCGGGAATGTGAGAAGAGTCTAGGATTTTTTCATTGGCTTTTGGATTATTGCCAAAAAAACACAACTTGTATGAATTTTGAAGTGAAAATATATTCACATGACTTCAACGTCACCATCACTAAACTCTTTCAGTCTGTCAATACTCTCATTTTGTCTACTCTCTTTTAATGTGATGCTGTGTTTAATTATAAATTTGTCATACGTAGAAAAGCTTTGTATGTCCATATGTGATATATCTTATGATAATTCACTCGGACAGCGTTCAAAATTCCCTCTTCCACATTTGAAAGATTTGCTTTACTGGTTCGAGCAAGCTAAAGGGGATGTATGTCACATTTGCTCTCTGTGAATCAACACCACGGACTGTAATGAAGCACCACTCCCTCTCAATTGCTGTAGACTGTTAAGTACACTCCATGAATACAGCTTGGCATGTGCACAATGAATGAGATGAATGAGAGTTGTGTTCATTATCGGCTGCATTGAGGGGAAGGACCTTCAGTTGGAGAGATGTTTTGATGTGCTTTGAACCGTATCAATGTGTGTCATACTCATACATGTATTGACCTTGCTCATGCTCTCAAGGTTCTCCTCCCAAACCAGATCCTCCCTGTCCTTCTGAAAGGGCTTGATATGTACTTGGAAACCACCCTGTGATAACACAATTAAATCTGACCAGTAATAAGAGAAAAAATGTGAATAGCATAAAGTTTCCAAATGTCTAATTAGATATAATTACACATTAGAAAAAATGTTACAAATTGTTTTGTATTATGCAGTAAAAATGTATTTAATAAGATTCAAAACAATGTTTTCATACAGTATACAGTCCTAATTTTTTTTAAACTAAAATGCATATGGGTTTCTTTCTTTGACCTGCATTTTTCACATAAAGTGAAAACTTTCCAGAAATGCCTCAAATAAGGTCTCAATTATCATGTGGACGAATTATTTCATATGTAGTGCCATTTTCCAAATAATTTCTATAAGGGATTACATTAATACACCTACATATGTGGATCATTATCACATGGGACTATGCAGGCAATGTTAAATTTTGGTGTAGCTATACTCTCACCATACATATGTTATATTTTGTCCAAAATCTTCTGTCTTGGTTGCATCCGACCACAGAATCACTCCCATATTTAAAGTGGGTCACTAATGGCGTCTTTTGTGCCATCTAGGGCGCTGTTACCCTGGTCAGGTGGTAATATGAGAAAACAGAACAGCTATTATAAGATGATCTCATTAGATGTAAGTATGTGGATACAGGTTTAAAAAAATGTAAATGCCAGATGTTATGGGACGGTTTTGAGTCGGGGAGCAGTTTCCATTATTGTTGTTTCTAATTCAGTGTTTGTGTGCATATGTGAGATTAGTGAATAGGAAGTGAGCAGTGCATGAGTGGGACGTGGGTGTGTTTCCATAAATGCATGTATGACAGAGAGGAAACCTGGGAGCCAGATTATGTGGGATGTGGACAGAGGGTGGTGAAGTACCACTCAGGGAACCCAGTCCTCAAAAGCATGACATGAAAAAGAGACGCAACTCTTCACAGTGCACGTTATCCAGAACGGCTGACCTTTTCCTTGATCTTTTATGAACCAATTTTTAATTTGAGACAAATTTTCAGAATGATGATATTCCAGAAGCATGATTAAAAATGTTTTTTTTTTCTTGAGTTTGGCTCTAGCACCTTTGAGAAACTTTTGAGGCGAAACACCACGCCCAGGTACATCTGCACGCCAGATGGCTCGCGTCTGTTAGGCAAGGCATAAGCAGCTGCATATCGTACACTTTCTTTACGTGCCAGTAGCTGGAGCATCTTTATCCTGTTAACGCTTTCTTGGAATTACGTTCCCTTTCATCCTCCAACAGGTTTCCTGCACATTAATATCGGTTGCTCAAGACACTAGAGTCACTCTAAAAAATGCTTGGTTGTTTCAACCCATGTTTGGGTCAAATATGGACAAACCCAACCGTTGGGTTAAAAATGTACTTAAAAAATTGAAACAATGATTGGGTTTGTCCATATTTGACCCAAACACGGGTTGAAACAACCCAGCATTTTTTAGAGTGAAGCTATGCATTCCCGAAAATCCAACCAAAATAGTATTTTTTTATAACTACATCAGAATTTATAACCAGCTATTAGATGTTTCCCGGTTGTGGTTAGATGGGTTAGAGCAGGATATGAAACATTTAGAAAGCTCACATTATTGATTGTTTTTCCCCGCTCACATGTGACCCAGAGTCACCAATAGATGGCAGGGTTGTTTTCTCCATTTGGTGTCCTGGAACATGTTGACCTCGCTTGTTGATCATGCTTTGTGTGATGCAATCCTTCAGGACTTGAGAGGTGTGTGTTGTCAGATGAGCTGTGTTATTAAATTACTCCTCTCCTGACCTGACAGCTGCTCTAATTAGTTCTGTATATAAAGCCATGTGATGGAGACTCGCCGTTTCATAAGAGGTCACAGGATGCATCAGGCACTGATTATGTTGGTTTTATCTTGTGATCATTACATTTATTCTGTTAAATCATAACATGGCTCAAAGTGTGTCAGTTCTTAATTCCTAGTCCTAAAGAAACAAAAATACATATTCGTGAATCGAACGAAACTTGCGGTCAGTGTGCACCATTATGAAAAGGAAGCAACCAGAAAACTTTGCTATGGCGACAAATCATTTTTGCTCAGATCACAAGCATGTTGTCCATCTGGGGTTTATTCAGTTTCCTTTATCCCCTGGATTTAATGAATCCGTTTTCTTTTCCAGGAAATACAGGAAAATTTTGTATCAACCTAAGGCAACGTTGTTCTCCTACTTAACATCTTTTGGTGTCTGCTGTGTCCATTATTTATTTGTTGTTAGCCGGTTTTCAGGCTTCCAGAGAGAGCTTAGTCTGTTGCAGATCTGAAGAGCTCAGTGTCAAAGGGATATAAAGAGTCAGAAAGAAATGCCTCACATATCTAAAACGGGAGACATTCAGTCCCTGAATAGCACTGCATCTGTCAATTTCATTTCAGAGAAGCCGGGACAGGTAAACGCATCCTTATCTCCGGTGACGGCAGGACAATGCCCGGACGAGAATGTTATTCCAGGGATTTTCTCAGTGAGATTTTAAGTGAAGTTTTGCCTTGAAGCCCTCAAACCACAGCAAACCAGGCTGACAAGCAGACCCTGTATATGTGTTTATTGACCGAGCACCTCATAGTGGTGTAAGAGAAACATTCCTTGTGGATGACGGGGAAAGTACTTCAACCCCTGTCACAGGAGACTAGTCATGAACAGAAAGGGCCCCCTTATTCACCCGGGGGACAGAAAGGAAACGTAAGACCCCTATGCCTCACTGCGTTACAGAGAAAGGAAAGTAGCAGACTCATGTTCATATCAATGCTTGTAGTCATTGAGTGTCTGTAAACTTGAACAGTTTATGAAGGCACATATGGAGAATGCAAGTCAAGGTGTTGTGGCATTCCCCCAAACAGGTCCTTAAATGATCTAATACATCATGTCTAGACCTAAATGTGTATATGTTTTCCTCTCTGTAGGTTTCTATGGATATTTTCTAACACCTCTGGTTAGATAGCAGAAGGTTTGTCATTAATTGCACGGGTTAATGTGTCATCTGGCGTTCTTTTCAGATGCTTGTTCCTTTAAGTTTCATTCCAGTGGCGTCAATGTCAACTGTTATAAAACTGAGCTGCTGATATTGAAACGAATGAAAGTGATGGTTATTTGAAGAATTCGTAGAAGTATCCAGAGGATGCACGGTTCGGTTTCATGTTCCTAATTGATTTAGCCAGTTTTCAGCTTCTTTTACACTTCTCTCGGCTGTCTTTTCAGAGACATCTGTGGCATTTGTGAGATGACAACCTGCTGGGCGGGTTTTCGCAGGGTCATTAAAATTCCTGTTCTTTTCCTCCGCTACTTAAAGCTTCATGTTGGCTCATGTCCATCTCCCGTCTTTGGTGCTGGAAAAGAATGTGCCCTTTTGCACCGATCTGAGACTTTTGCTCTTTCACTTACTAAAATATAGATAAGACTGTTAGTAGCAGAAAGACTGTTAGTGATCAGGGCGTAACAGAAACCTTCAGCCAGATGAAAAAGAGGAGGTAAAAGCCCTGAAGGGAGGGGAACTTCATTCAAGGGAGAAACAGATACATGACTTTGGCTCTGAAGATGTGTCAGGCGACCTTTAGCCTCAATTTTCCTGCATCCCTGGTGGCCCCAACAAGAGCCTGGCAGATCAAACCCAGGGCTTTGATCAGCACATTGTGAGCGCACACTGGGTGACCTGGTCATGTGCATATGAGAGAAGAGGGCAGAGAGAGGGAGGGAGAGAGAGCAGAAACTCAAGAACAGGGTATTGTTCCCTCCTTCCTGTCCTCTCCGGGATAAATCACTACGGAAGCTTTTTCTGTTTTGTTTTGGTCAGCTCTGCCACCGGCACCTGCCCTTTCAATCTCCACCTCTTTTCATAAACCCCCCACTGAAATCCCAGGCCTGAAGAAAATCCCTCTGTAGAGAAACCTCAAGCAGTCTTTCACACACATGCCTTCAACAAGGACAAGGTCACGAGGTCGAAGTCTCAGACATCCTTCAAGCAGACATTGGCTGGTTGTTTATGAAGTTCAAGAAGGGAAACGGTGAATTCGAAGTAAAAGATATACCCAAATGGCGGAGAAGGCAAGAATAATGTTCTTTTTAAACTTATTTCGTTCAATTCCCAAAAAATGCTTACAAATATGTATATTTTACCCATTATTACAGTTATTTATTTCTATATACTTAGTAGCGGCTTCATGCATTTTTACATTACATGTTCAATATTTTTCTGTGCGCTAGACAGATATGTTTTCACTTTATTGGTTGCACTTTATTTTACAGTATGTGCACTTACGTGTACTTAAAGTGTACTTACCTACGAAAGTACAGGTTAATATAACAAGGTAACTACATGGGTTAAGGATTACACTTCATTTTAATGTGTTTGTGTTATGCATTCAAGTAAAAACTACATGTAGAGTCAGGGTTATGATTGAGGTTTAGTTTAGGTTTAGTTCCATGTAATTATGCATATTTTATAGTTATTACTAGTAACTTTAACATGCGTAACAAGGACACTGTAAAATAAAGTGTTTCTGGTTGGGTTTAGGGGTAGGTTTAGGGTTAGTACCTAGTTATTACCCAGTACATATAACTATAGTACAACTAATATACACCTATAGTAAGTCTGTATATGGGGAACAGGACTGTAAAATAAAGTACTACCACTATATTTTAAGGTAACATAGTTACAAGTTACATGCACTTTCTAGAGTAATAACAGTAAATGATGCTAATTAAAAGTAACTAACCCTAAACCAAACTCTAACCTTAACCCTAAAGTAAGAACATAGTGTTAATTATTACAAAGCACAGTAACACTTTATTTTACTGTGTCCTTGTTACACATGTTACATAAAGTTAGTTATAACTTTATACATAATTACATGCAACTAACCAAACCCTAACTCTAACCATATAGTAAGTGCATGTAGTTGATTATTATTACTCAGTAAATGTATAATAACACTGTAACATGGACACCTTAAAATAAAGTGTGTAACCCTTGTGTCATTTGCAGCGTTTTAAAATCACAGATGTCTGGCATGATCCCCTGAGGCTGTTCACACAGAACGGGTTTTGTGTTTAAAAATGTTCACGTTCACATTGAAAAAAAAAAAAAACACGGAAACGCAGTGCAGTGGAAGGCAAAACCGCGTTCAGAGTTTTGTTTTTGTTTGCTACAACAGTAGTAAGCCACTTACTGAGTGATAATGCCTTTATTTTTTGTGTTTACATTGTCAAGGATGACCTATATTCAGTGGCACATGAAGTAGATTTTAGCTCCAAATTAATAAGCAACAGTTCCATATTAATCTGTATAGTAATTATGTATTATTAGTTAAGTCGACCATTCCGTGATGGAACACACTGTGATGGAATGTGGTATAATTATGCCTAATATGTATTGTTCTCATTATTATGTTTTTTTTTTTTTGCACGGTAATCGTTTTGGAATTGTTGTTTTTTTATGTCAGGTTAGCAGATTTTAAAAGTGAAAAGGGCGAATGATGATTGTTAAGAGTGTAAAGAACAGATCTGTTCTCAGGGGCAGAGCCATGGGAACACACAGACGTCACTCCATTTCCCTGTAGATTCCTCTGTGAGGGAGCTCGTACCAACATGTCTATACACAAGATACAGAACGTGTTTTGGGCGAGGCAATGTGAACTTGGTCACAGAGGCGTAGCCGTGCAATTGCACATTTTCACTCCTTTCAAAGGCATATATAATTTTGCAATGAAGAGAATATTTATTTGGAATGACGACATCCATGGCTGCGTATCTACTGTCCTAAATTGTGTGGAGTGCTTGTTTGAGAATTCATTTGCAGTTTGTCTTGTCTTTGGGAGGTTGTAAAGTAGCATGTCATTTGCTGTGAAAACAGGTTGTTTCATTATGCTGTGAATAACCTTTCACCTCATTTCAGTGACGCATCACTGTACAATGATCTGTGGCAGGAGTTTCCAACTGGTGGGTCACACAACCCAGTACAATATTTGGTTACATTTATTGGTTACACTTTATTTTACAGTACGTGTACTTACAGTGTAGTTACCCAAGAAAGTACTGGTTGTATAATAATAACTACATGGGTTAAGGTTAGGTTTAGGGTTAGTACCTAGTTATAACCCAGTTATTGTGGATGGTTATCATCATTTACTCACCCTCAAGTTGTTCCAAACCTGTATGAGTTTCTTTCTTCTGTTGAACAGTTGAATGTTGGTAACCAGATAGTTGACGGTAGCCATTGACTTCCATAGTAGGAAAAAAATACTAACATCAACTCCCTGGTTACCAACTTTCTTTAAAATATCTTCTTTCGTGTTCAACAGAAAAAAGAAACTCATACAGGTTTGGGACAACAAGAGGGTGAGTAAATGACAATTATTTTTGGCTGAACTATCCCTTTAAAACTCCTCTTCAGAAACCCACATTTGTTTGATAGGCTATTTGAGGTTTAGACGCTTGATTGTTTACATTTCTCTATACATTTTTTTATTATGTTTTATTTAATAAGTTTTATTATGCGGTAAAAACACTGGCATATGCCATATATACCGTAAACACAACACCTGACGAATTCTGGCGTAAGCAAACTAGCAGGGGGAGCCAAAAAAACGCAAGCACGCATCGGGCAACTTCCTGATATTTTTTTCTCCTTTCCAAGCTCCGCCTCTTTGCGCCCCAGCCACGCTGTGATTGGACGAGCGAGTCCTGTGTTCTGCAACAGCTGCGAGCCGCTCAGACGCTGCTGGAGACCGACGCGGACGCTTCACTCTGTGGATTAACGCTTTGTCTGTCCTATATATGAGAGAGGAGTGCGGATTCACCGGGACGGGCTACTTGCTTCGACAGTAGCATCAAAAGGAGTCGGGAAGTTTTCAGGTACTACATTTGGAAAGCACAGGAATATATATAAATACATATAGCGCGTACGGGGGAAAAGGAGCGCTTCTTCTGCATTGCGAACGGACTGTTATAAATCGTCTAATTGCACCCGATCGCAGTGTAGAGTTGGATCTGGCGTTAATGCATCGCGCTCGTGTGTTTGTGTGAGAACGGGGGCCAGGCGCCGCAGTGGGCAGTGATCGCTTTAACACAGAGTACGTGCGAACTAGAACGAGCCGCGATTGGCAACTGGCACGTACGCTCCCAACTCCATGTATCTAGATCAAGCCATCAAAATACTCCCGAGAGAGCGTTTGCCTTGCGTTTGGCCGATTTTATCGCATAGAGCAGCGTAATTAAACCATGCAATTCGATAAAACTAGACGAATATTGCTATTTTATGTCATTTGTTTATTATCTCGCATGTATTAAATACCCATTGCGCTGCTTTTGCTTGATGTTGATGCGCTGTAAAAAAAATTTTGAAAAAAAAAGAAAAAAAAAAAGATTTTAAATAATAATAATAGGAAAGCTTGAATTTGATTGGAATGCATAATTAAAGTTTTAAAGTTATAACTTTATAACACTTTATTTTAGTGTCCTTTTTTACACGTTACATTACTGTAGTAGTTACTAAAAAATGCATTACATGCAAAACAAACCCAAACCCTGTAGTAAGGACTTGTAGTTGTATTATTACACTGCATTTAATATGTAATTACACTGTAACACGGACACGACATAAAGTGTAACCATAACTTGCATTGGTAAGTTCATTTTCATTTTTTCGAATTTAGTGTATTGTTGAAAAACACCTTAAAGCGAGTAAAAGGAGCGAAATGGTTGATACAGATTAAATGGGTGGAAACAACGATGTTGCTATCATAATAATAAACATGTTTTTACAGTGTTTTGGGGGAAGGGGGGTCTTGAAAGAAACTTTCTGTTTCGCTAATGTTTTTCTCTCTCTTCTCGAGAAAGGAAAGGTTTCATCTTACGCCCGGTCACCTGAATGCCCGTCAAGGAATGAACTGATAGCGCGCGCACTGTAGTCTATGGTGGTTTAAATGTGTCATTTAAACATTAGCACGCTCTGGGAAATTTTAAGTGCACACAAAAAACAAGTCACGTGATATTAGGGCTGCAACTAACGATTATTTTGATAATCAATTAATATGTCCATTATTATTCCGAATAATCAGATAAGTATTATACATTTAAAAATGATGTTTTAATTAAAAAAAAAATGTAATCCATCAATTTTAAAAAATGTCCAATGCTGTCTTGCAAACAATGTGTAATATAATGAAAACAAAACGCTATGATAAACAAATATAGCGAATGTCATTAATGAGCTATTCCAACAATAGTGCCTTTACTGTTTAATGCTTTCATGAATATGATTACTTGCGTTACATGCATATTTTCAAACCTTTATTCCGAAATATGAAGTATTCTCGTGATTCGGACAAGTTGGATAATGTACCTTTCCCGGAGCAGCTTACTTTGTGTCCTCCGCTAGTATTTTCCACATGCGTTTTGTCTGTAGAAATGGGTTATTCGCTACTGTAAAGTGACACGACTGGCTGATGGTTTCCCAGGCACAGCGTGCATACGTGACTAATCGATAATCAAATTGGTTGTCGATTATTTTCATTAAAGATCATAATCAATCGATTTAATCGATTAGTTGTTGCACGGTATACATAGTATGCATTACAACAAATGGACAAAATTAGACGAATAAACATTATAGACAAGTGTGTGAACTATTCAATGACTTTCTGGGGAGTCGGGTTTTACAACAAATAGTCTGTCAGTAATTTGAATCTCCTGCAACCCAAAAGTGTCTACAATTAGTTAAGTAGCATGAAGACGGATACATGTACTAAATCTATAGTAAGTGATAAATAATGTTTTGATAATACGATGCCAGCTATTTAGCTAAATGGGAAGCGCTCCAGCGGAGTACAGTTGCTATAGTAGTAGGTGAACGCGACTTTTATTCGCTAAATAGCATCTGTTTAGCTACACTGAGAAGACAAGTTAATATTATACTTTTATTTTCTCTTCTATTCTATAATTACGTCTACTGCGTTAGACTAAACTGGGAAGGATCACAGCACTTGCATATTATTGTCCTTTTGTTAGTTTAACTGCTTCTATTGCTCTCCTCATTTGTAAGTCTCTTTGGATAAAAGCGTCTGCTAAATGATTCAATGTATCATTTGTTAAAACAATGCATATTTTTGAACCCCCATCCATTTTGTTTTCACTCCATGCCTATAGACAATGATATACATTGACTCATGTTGCTGTTTTTTCTGAACAGGTGTCGTGGAGACGTGTTTGCACCATGCAGGAGGCAGTAGACGCCGCCGAGCCCACTTTAGCTCTTCCCATGGAAACTGGAGAGTTTCCCGAGCAGCGGATGGGACTCCCCGACAAGATCCCGTTAGTGAAGCCCTACTTCAAAAAGAAACACGCACAGAGAAAACTAGACGCAAAATGCTTGCGCGCTTTAGAGGACCCTATTTTGAGCACGTTATTGAACTCAGGCGCTCTGGTGTCGGGGGACGGAGTGTTTGTTCCACGTAACCCGTCTCGACCTCAGAGGACTATATGCACCGCTGTCGTGGAGAAGCAGTCGAGGATTAGTCAGGTGTGCCTGAAGGAGGAAGAGGAGGAGGAAGAGGAGGAAAGCACGGACGCTGACGTAGCCTCGAGCGAGCTTGTGGGGGAACAGAAGGTGACGGATATACAGCGGGTGTCCGTAGACACTAATGAGCGCGTCGAGGCGGTGCCCTCCTCTGACGTTTCGGGGTCGAAGTTAAATGACATCTACACCGCTGAGACTTTGCAGGGTGCAAATTGCCTCGCCATCAAAGAGGGTGAGATCTTTCAGGATAAAAGCGAGGAGGCCTCTTTGGATCTAGTGTTTGAACTCCTGACCCAGCTCCAGTATCACACGCATCAAGGGGATGCTGTATCGATCTGTGTGGATTTCCTCCAGGGCGTTTGCATCTATGGCAGTGACTGCGCCCACCATCACACCGTTTTACCGTACCACTGGCAAATCCACAGAGCAGATACGCAGATCTGGCAGAGCATATCGGATGACTCTCAAGAACAACTGGAGAGGCTTTACTGCAACCCAGACAATGAGCACGTCAGACTTAAGTTTCTGTAAGTGCTTTTGATTTTGCTCTTGAATCATTTATGCTAAGTGAGAAAACAGAACTAATTGGTGCACTGGTAAAAAAAATGCCTATTATCTGGTTTAGCTGGTCTCCCAGTTTGACCTGCTTAAAAACCATACTGAAACCAACCAGAGGGACCAGCTGAGGCTGTTGTTTTTCAGTGAGGTTATTGAAGTAGACACTGAACGAGTGCGTGACAGGAAGTTGCCCTGTGTGCAGGAGGTGTTGTGTTGTGGATGAGGTATATGTGACTAAGAGATTGCATCTTTCTTCTTATGAACCGACCGTTGGCTGGCCTGACATGTGGAAGCGTACTGACAGCTGTAAGCCGTGAACTTGCTCGACCCGCCTCTGCTTAGTTTGGTCAAACACACACACACACACACACACACACGCTCCCACTCGCTGCGGCTTGCGCTCAGCCGGTCTCACGCACTCATCGCTCAGACAGAGAAGGGCTCACATGCAGACTCGCTCGCAAACACGCAAATAAATGAGACAAGCGCAATTATGCACACCCACAGGCTTTCACGCACGCACTCATTTCAGTCTCTGTAAATGCCTTATTTCATTTTTTTTATAATTTACACACACATCCACACAAACAGCCTTAGTCTCACCGATCACCATTGTCACAACTTTTTGTCCCTGAGCTGAAATTGTGGTGGCTTTTACCCAGCAAGATTTTTTATTTTGCTTCAACAAAAGGGCCCTTTTGTTTGTGAAAGTGTTGTTTAGGTCCCAAGCCTGATCTGTATGCAAAAGCGGTTTGGAAAAGGAAGTGCACTTGGGTCATGACAAAGCAAAAGAGACAGTGATTTTAATGCTCACCATGACACAGCTCCTGGCTACTTCCTTCTTGAAGATAGCATTGTCGATTTGTCATGGAAATTCTCCTGCGGGACGGCCGACTATTTAGGGGGTCTTTGTCTACAGAGTTTATAGACCGAATGGCCACGTAACCGTCTCTGCTGGCTCGATCAGCCCATGTGCTCTCAGAACCGTGGCTCCCAGTGACCTGTTTCATGGTAATAGCTAAAGCCGACCATTAACCTCCTGCTGACTTTGGTGGTTTGGGGTAAAGTGAGACCCACAGGGCCTGTAAACCACACCCTATCCTGCTGACCCCCATCTTTTTTGTATGTGTGGGGGATTTTTTCTCTAGAAGAAGTCATTGTGTTATGTTACTGAGCAGAAGTGAGAGGGTTTATGTGACAGACGCCATTGGACACAGAATGTAATTGCTTTAAATACAGCAAAGTAAGTGGCCTTTATTTGAAAGGAAAATAGCAAGAACTTTTTTAGTGAAAGGGTTTTAAATGATAAATCAATACACATACTCCCAACAGTTTAGTATTTGGACGCTTTCTGGTTGTCAAAAAAAAAAAGACAAATATGCCCCAAATATCTTCCTAAATCTTCAAATACTTCAGAGCCACTTTATTTTTCAATGCCAAGACACTATATTAAATTTAAAGGCATTTATTTGAAAGTAAAATTGCAGTGAAATTTTTTTTTTTCTTCTTAAAAGGCAAGGACTATAAATGATAAATGATTAGATACACAGTTCAGAATTATAATACATTATTTGGACACTTTTTGGCTGTCAAACAAAAGACAAACAGGTAAAAAAAATCTCTTCTTAGATCTTGATTTGACATTTTGTTTTGTTGACCAAGGTGTCTAAATACTTTTGGACGACTATATTTTTGAATGCCACAATATCAAACTTACTAGCATTCATTTTAAAGTAAAACAGCAGGTAATGCATTTTCAAGTAAATCATAAAAATAAAATCAAAATGATAATAAATAATTGTATACAGTTAGAATTAAGATACAGTTTTTAGGCACTTTCTGGTTGCCACAGGTACAAAAATCGCTTCTTAGATCTTGCTTTTGGCTTGTTTTTAAATGCAATGCTAATAGTTTTTTATGTGTCCAAAGTGTCCAAATTCTTTGGGGTTGTTTTTAAAAAGATCTCTCAGGCTGTTACTGTTAACATTGGTTCTCAGTAATCCACAGGTTAATTGTTTATATCCTAACCAATGGATGTGCCGGTAGGTTTTCATGTTTTTTTTTTGTGCCATTGTGCTGCAATGTGTGAGATCTGTGACCCTTGACCCTGAAGGTTTGGTCTCCATGGGAGCAGCTGAGGTTGAGATGATTGTGTTTGTCACACAATCTCAGTGTGCACCGAGGGCACGGTGACCTGAAACCAAGGTGTTTGCATGTGTGCCTGCGTGTGTGAGAAAGGAGATAACGCCTTAGACGAGCCATGAAATTATTCACATGGGTGAGGTCTCTTGACTTCACTCTTCAACGTCAGTTTGACTCATAAAATGTGTTCTTCCTGGATTCTTTCTCTCTTACACTTTTGAAAGTGTAAGGTGGTACTAGTGAGGCATGTTAATGATGGTGAGTGTTGGTGCAGTCATTGGGGTGGGTTTTATGACCAAAATCTTATATCACGATACAAGTAATTTTACAATATAAATCCCGATATGGCTTTAAACAAATGTATTATGGTATAATTTTTTTTTATACCATTGAAATGTCTCATCACCAAATTCAATATCACAAAAAAAACCTGATACTAGCCTAACTAACATAAGAAAAACAACTCTCACGCTCACTGAAGACAAGTAAACAGTCAGTGATGAAATAGGAACAAAGAAACTAACACCAAAACAAAGACACAAATTAAATAGACCTGCCTGAAAAAACTTCACGGCTAATATATAAATTGTATAAAATAATCAAATGTATAAAAACACTTTATAGTCAGTATGTAAATGTATTCTTATTAAAGTTACAGAAGTGATTTACAGAAGGCAGCAGATATATTAGGCTGCTGTCACTTGCATGCAAGACCGTATGCACTGATCTAATGTACTGATACGCACACGCTTTCTATCTCAGCTGTTTACATTCACTTAAAGGAACACGCCGACTTTTTTTACTGAAAGTGACTCCAGCTAGCACACTGCTCCCAGTAAGTGACAGTGTAGTATAGTGTAGTATAGACAGTATAGTCACATTGTGTACAAATAACAAGGTCATATGAGACACAGGCATCTTTTAACAGTATACATACTGGGAACTATATTCTCAGAAGGCAAAGCACTCCGCCCAAGTAGCATTCTCCTTCTGAGAATATAGTTCCCAGTATGTATACTGTTAAAAGATGCCTGTGTCTCATATGACCTTGTTATTTGTACACACTGTGACTATACACATCACAACATAAATAGGGAAATGTTGGCATTATTTTGTCCCTTATTGGGGGCAGTATGCTAGCTGGAGCCGTTTACCGTCAGTCTTTGTGCTAAGCTAGGCTAGCGGTGTGTGCGTCAGACAGAGTTACGGCACGCACGGAGATGAAAAGTGTATGTATGGACTTATCTAACTCTGGGGGATACGGTGAATAAGCTTAAGTCCCAAAAAGTCGGCGTGTTCCTTTAAGACGCTGACAAAGACGGCCATTTTGACACATAAGCGTGCGTATTTGATCATTCAAGCCTAATAATTGTGTAATATAATAACTGTATGAGCAGTGGCTTTATATGTGTGCGTTTCACATGAACGCTCAGAAACAGTCTCTCAGACAGCTCACGCAATCCTCTTTCGCTGCTTATTGCTCTTGGATGGTTTAAATAACTTGATTCAAATGATAAGCTTTCCTGATGCAACATCACGGCAACGTAATCGCAATAGAGACGATTGTCCAAAATCACTGCAGGTTAATCATGTCTACCGTCGGTATATCACCCAGTACTTTCACTTACAAAAATGCACCATGTGTTTTTGGACATACCGGTATTACCATGGTACAGTATTTTTACAAGGTAATATTTTTCCTCTTTCATTTAATTATCATAGTGTTTTTTCTTCAGTCTTTTTGCGCGAGTGAGATCATAAAGAGCTGTATTCTCTCTCTGAAATGTGCTTTCTAACATAAACAAAAGCTGGCAAACCTTGCAGCTGAAGTATGTTTATGTGTTCCTCTCCTGCTGAGAGAGACAAAGAGAACGAGTCAAATAGTGGCTGGATTGTCTGAACAACACTGTTCCCGCATGTGCAACAGTAGTGCAACGTCCCGTCAGTCCCTGCAAGGCCTCCAGAACATCCTGAGAGGTTTTAGAGACTTTTCTTCTTTCTCGTTCAGAGTGCAAGAGGGAAACGAGAGTATTTTATTTGCCCGAGCGTGTCCTCCCTGACTGGAAACAAAAATTGAGAAGTCGAGTGTTGATTGAGGTTGATGTATTCCCTTAAACATCTTGAAGAGGAAGAATGGAAAGCCCTTTCCGCTTTATAATCAGCTGTCACTCAGAGACTTTACTACAGATGAGTTTCCATGTAGATATCAACTTGTATCTTTTACTCAATCCTCTTGTGCAAGAAATGTGTTTTCGCACCTGATTATTTTAGTTCAGTGACGGGTACATCCTTCAATAACGCAATAAAACTAGATAGCATAGACAGTTCATTGATTATTTTAGGAGTGATATATTGTGGTCGGATTGTCCGCTAATGTGCCTAATTATAAGCCAATATAAGCTATGAATCGTCCAAAAATCACCTGGTTGAACATTTAACCATTGCTGTTATTCATTTAAAGGGATAGTTCACCCAGAAAATGAACTCAAATGTTCATTTTTAACACATGAAGATATATTTTTTTAATGAAACCTGATTTTCATCCTTAAATTGAAAGACTAGCCTATTACACAAAAACGTTTATGCTTTTAAATGTTGTAAATTGATCGTGAAAGAAATCCATATGAACCGAGTGGTTTGATCCAAGTCTTCAGAAGAGACACGGTTGCTTTATATGATGAACAATTTAGGCTTTTATTCACAAATAAACATTGCTCAACACAGGAAAGAAACATAAAATTTGGTGATTGGAAGATCAAACATGCTTTATGGATGGGGGTTGAGCTTCCAAAAGAGCCAATAAGGTTTGTTCTTTGATCATTTAGCCTACTCACCCTTATGTTGTTCCAAACCTTTCTTTCTTCTGTGGGACATAAAAGAAAAAGATGTGTTTTTTGTGTCCATACAATGAAAGTCAATGGGGTCCAAAACATGGCCAAAATATCTCCTTGTATATTCTGCAGAATACAAAAAGGAGTGAGTATATGATGACAGAATTTCCATTTTTGGATGACCTATCCCTTTCATATCATCACAGTCAGAGGCTTTGTTTTTTTCACTGTGTATACAGCACATGACCTTAAAAAAGGCGTTTGCACGTTACTGATACGACTTCTGCAGCTGCCCTGCGTGTCATTGTGTGTGTGTGTGTGTTTTGTAAGTATCTGTTTGCTGATTGTGTCTCATTGCTGAGTTTACCACCCGCAGAGGTGACTGCCTTATCTCAGGGTGGGTAGTGTGTGATCAGGTGTATACGTGAGTGTGTGTGTTTGTTTAATTCTTCTCAGACTGTGACGCTCGTGCTGGGTGTGAATAATGCCGGCATGCGGGAGGCTCAAGCTGAGCACGTAAAAATGAGTTGTTTTATGTTTATGGGATGAAGAAGATCGTACTGTGTTTTGGTGCTGTGGAATGAGGGACGGTAGAGCGTAGAAATATGAAATGTCTCTCTCTTTCCTCTTGGATCTGCTCTGCTTTGTTTCTCCATTCGACCATCTGACACTGCAAACCACAGCTGGCACAGAGGTGCCTTTTCACTGGCGTTTGCGGCATATGTGCCAAGAGAGAACGGGGTGACGGGTTAAAGGCTAATCGTTGGAGCGTGTCTCTCAGAAGTGGTTATATGTGGAACATGCCAATCCCCACACAGACCTTGGGTTCGGGCATGCTCAGTGGCGCACAGGGTTTTTAAGGGCTGCTAATCCTTCACACTTCATACGTTCCCGTTCTCTGGCTCGCTCTTTCAGCCACCTCCCTCCCCTAGCTTTGACCCTTTTAGCGTGGTTTCTCTTCAGTGCCCTGGTTGTGTGTGTGTGTGTGTGTGTGTGTGTTTAAAGCTGGTGAAATCAGCAGAAGCGTGATTTAGCTTTCAGAAAAGCAGAACTGTATAGTGTTTTAGTTTGCCAGCTGGGTTCGAGTTCCCCTGTTTTGCAGAAGTGCTGGATAACAAGAGACTGGCATAACCTGGGCAACTTAAACTGAAGCCGGAAAGCGAATCAATTTAGTCATGGACACAGCAGTTAAATACGCTTGTCACTGTTCTCAGTGCTTAAAGTCTTCTGGTGACATAAGCAGGTCTTATCCAATCATTTAGACTGATGATTTCACAATAGACTATTCAGATCTGCCACCATCCAATCAACAACCAGATAGAATCAAGGCTCCACCTCTCATTTTTTTATTTTTCAATAGAGTTCAACAGGCCCCGCCCCCTTTTTCTGCGGCGCTGGTTCTGGATGTTTTTTTTTTACATTAATTTTTCCCATAGGGATTATAAAATAGTCTTTGTTAAAGAGTTATAAGCCATGATGAACTAAGCCATTCAGCTATGAGGTGAATCACAACATTACAAACTTTAATTTGAAGCAAAAATGTTTTTGATAATCGGACAAAAAGACAAAGGTTCAACACTACAATCCTATGAAGTACTGCGAACAGCATAATACAATTAAAACCGACAGAGAGATATAAAACTCATTTATAAAATGTTAATTAGCCTACATGGTTTGAAACAAAGTTTATTGCAAAATATGCATATATACATACAAACATTTCAGTATTTTGAGAGCGTACAGAGATCGACTTGATTACATTAATGGGAGTAGGCGGAGCTAAAGAGCTATTTTGGACAGTGTTGCTTTTTTGGCTCTCTGATTGGTGGGATCTTCTGTACAGCATCATGGGTAATGTAGTTTCTCACCAGGTATTCTGCTGTTAAACATGATTTTTTTTTTAAATGAGCTGAAATAATGCAGACTAACGGCTTCAACAGAAGCAAATGCCATTGATTAATAACCTCATAGCTCACGGTAGGGCTGTGTTTAAAGGTTTATAAGATATCATTCAACAGTTTTTTACTTCCAGATCCCGACTGTTGCACTCTATAATCTGTTTCACTGGAATGTACGCAACAGTACTGAAAGATCTGTCGCTACTGTACACACAGTCTATTTTTATTTATTTATTTATTTACAAAAAGTTAGAATTATGTACAGTTAAGCATGCTCACTGAATATTTAGATGGTTATTAGCATTTCTCAAAATGAAATTTGAACTAAACTAATTGTAAATGTAGTGGAATGAATCTCTTTAGTGATATTTTGACTTGGTCATTTTTTGACTCATATTTTTGTGTACGCAGAGTCGCAGACTGAAGAATAATGTAGGGGATTTCAACCTTCATTTAAATGTGGTTGTGTACATGGCTTTTAAATTGTGAAACTAAAACATTCTCTAAGTACATGAACAAAAACAGTTCTCTTTTTATTATCTATTTCACGTGGTGTTGCGTTTCAAAGCACTTCATAACGCATTTCAGTTTTACGTCCGTTTTTTCTCGCATTGGCAAACCGTTTGCATTCTTGCACAGGCTTTAGTCCATACTCTGACCTTTCAGTACTTTAAATCTTTTACCTTTATACTGACCTTTCATGTTATTATTTCCTTTTTAGGTTATTCAAGGTCATTTTAATGTTGCTGGATAGAGAGTTTTTGAATACTTCTCGCTCTCACGCTTTTCCATCTCACAGAGTCTAGTCAAATGAGGGTGTGTGTGTGTGTGTGTGTGTGTGCACTGGCTGATCTCAGCACCTGACACCAGTGAATCATCAGGCGGTTACAGGTCACGGTCACCGTGATGATGAACACTGCCTCATGATTGGGTCAGGGGGACATCAAGCGCTTTAGCAGGGTTTACAGGAAGAACAGAACAGGTTATTCACCCGTGACTACACCTCACAGGTAGAGAAAGAGATAAAGAGAGATGAAACTGGCTTATCAACCGCTCCCCTCTCTTCTCTCAGGCCCTGTTTACAGCTGGTATTAAGATGTGTTTTGGTCGATCGGATGACAAGTAGACGAGGGAGACACAAACCCATTTACACCTGGGGCCAGATTTACTAAACAGGGCAAATTAGTGTGAGAGCGCAAGTCGATGGGAGTGGAAAGTTCAGCACTTGATCCACTGATGACACGCAAATTAAAAAACACAGACGCAGTCAGATCATTTCCAACACAATCTACTAGGTAGCGTCTGGTTTAAGACGGCGGTAAATAATGGTGCAAACACCAGTAAATTGACAAGCGCAAACATTAGTAAATCCCCTTGCGTGATTCATTTAAATACTATCCTCTCATAAATTTTGCATCTGAAAGGGAAACTCCTACAAATGCATATGCAATAAGCTTAGCCGCAAAAATAACAGCACTAATTTTTCACTTTGTGTCTTTAGTAAATCCTGAGAGTAGTGTTTTAACGCCAAAAGAGGGTTTGCGCTGGAGCAAGCTATTAGTAGATCTGGCCCCTGGTGTTTTAATCCGTTTCTTTTGTCCACTTTCAGACACTTCTGTCCTGATTTCTTCGAGAAATTAGCTCATTTACATATGAATGTGAATGGAGACGATGGAAAAACACACAGAGAGCATCAGCTTTAGTTTCTGCTCTGACAGCCGTGAGACCAGCCGAACGCTGTGTGTGTGTGTCAGAAATCAGGAATGGTGAGAGAACATTGTGCTTGGTATGTTTTTCATCTTCAGACCAAACTTGTGTCTCCAGCCGACCTAGTTTAAATCCCGTCTGGCTATTGTGCTTCCCGTAATGTTTATGCGTGAGGTCACGTCGGAGTGTCTTTTGCGGCTATTCGAATGAAAGCGATGTGTTTTTGACTGCCTCTGGAAGTGGTTGAAAGTGGACAAGCTCAAAGCATTTTATACCCCGTTTACACCTGTGTTTACACAGTCCACCTGTGATCCGATCTGTGTGTTATACCAGCTGTAAACAGGGCGTCTGCTTTCCTTACAGTCTCTCCATCCTGCTTACTGTCTGCCCATCTATCTTCAGTACGTTTATCAATCTTTCTGTCCACTCTCGCACGCCTGTCACTTTCAGAATTGCGATGTAAACTAGAAAATCCCGTGGCTTCATCATAAGTAGGTTGTGCTGATGAGCGCAGGGAGAATAAGTCCTTGCACTTAATGTAATGACTGGAAGGTTATTTTTAGTGCTGGAGAGAGAATGAGAGGATCGAAGCGTCCTCTGCCCGGGCTTTGTCTGCGAGGGGGGGCACTTCTATTGTTATCGCCACGCTATTACCATGAATAATGGTGGTCATGGTTACCCGGTGCACAGGTGGCCGACTTGGATTCGGCATCGCAGGTCTGAAAAAGTGTGTGTGGGTGAGCTACTGTGAAACCTAGTCTGTCAGGAAAGCCAGCGCGAATGTGTGTGTGTGTGTGTGTCTGCTGTGTTGAAACACGACGTGCTAGGTATCGCATACCTTGATGCACATCCAAAAGAAAGAGGTAACACAAGCTGAGCACTACACAAATGCGCATGTGTTCATGTTAAAGTGAAAAGGAAGCCGTGTTGCTTCCCACCGCCAGATTGACAGATAATCGGGTCTGAGAAATGACGTTATAAGATCGTGCTCAAGTGCTCAAGTGGAGTTGCGAGAGAGCTCCGGTTGTTCTGAGATGCTGTGTAATCCTCTGGGCTCTATTATTTCATGTTGTCTTAGCTCTCTGTGGAGTCACTTCTGTAACCTCCTTAATCCCAGAATGCCCTGTTCTTTCCTCATTGCACCTCATTGTACTAGCAGAGAGTTCTGGACAAAGAACGAGCGTTACAGAGAGAAAGAACAGAAAGAGCCTCTTCATTTACCCAAACCAGTTTTCTCTCCGGGATGTGATAGCCATCGCTCTTGTTGATGTCTTTAGTGTGCGCCTGCTTTAGATGCAGAAGGGCAGCAGGACCGAGAGTGCAGCGCTCGTCTTCTCGGTCACCGAGCCCAGAGAAGAGGAGATGTTGGCACTGTCTCTGCTTGTGTATCGAGCACAGATGACTTAGCATGAGTCAGCAACACCCTGGAGCGAAACAGAGAGCAACACACTGATTCCTGCACAAGGATGTTTAGCCTGTGAAACTCATTTCTGTTGAGAAACTCCAGATCAGCCCCACTTTGAGTTTTGCATCTAAGGATTATTAAGCAATTTTTGTGTAAGGGACAGCATTTTTATTTCTGGGATGTTGTCAGAGCAGATCTTCTGTGCATAAATATTGTTGTTGTTGTTTTACTATATGATATTTATTTTCATATTATCAGCTATTTTGGATTCAAGAGAAGGATTTGTATTTTTTTTTTCTTGCACTTCTTGTAAGTGAGAAAAATCACAAAAGTAAATCAATGGTCACTCCTACACATTATCTACTGCTTTTCTTGTGACAAAGAACCCGATAATCTTACTTTCGTCTCAGGAGAGATGAAGACAAGGCTTAGAAGAAATGCCAACATACCATATTCAATTTAAAATTCTGAGATTTCATTATTAACTCAAATATCAGGACCAAATTATCGGAGCCAGTGTGGTTATTATTGTTAACTAAAAACTAAAACTAGTAACACTTTTTATTTCGACGGTCCACTTTAGACATTCTACTTACAATAAGTAACATTGCAGTCATTAGAATACAGGTGAAACTCGGAAAATTTGAATATCATGCAAAAGTTATCATTTTGATGATTATGGCAGTTTATGAAAACCCCAAATTCAAAATCTCAGAAAATTTGAATATTACATTTAAAAAAGGATTTTAAATACAGAAATGTCAGCCCTCTGAAAAGTATAATCATGCATACGTATATAGTTATATATACTAAATATATTAATTTCATCCTTTAATTTAAATGACTGAAATGCATGAACTTTTGCACGATATTCACATTTTTAGAGTTTCACCTGTATTAGTTGACTGCTTAATATCTGCTAAAATGTTTGTTTTGATGTTCCACCAACAAACATTCGACTGACTACAACTAACTTTTAACAAGTTTATGTCAACTTATTCTACTAACCCGAATCTAACAGTCTCTAATGAGAGTTAATGTATTTGCAAAGTTACTTATAGTTAGTATAGTCCAAATAAAGTGTAAAAGTAAAACTTTTCAAATCTGTAAATGAAATGAAGCTTAAATGATATAGTATATAAATAATACTAAAATAACACTGAGCTGAGGTCTAACTGGTCTTCTCTGGCTCAGCTGGTCTGTTGCCTTGTTTTTAGAGGCTTTTTGGCTGGATAGACTGGATGACCAGCTAAACAATATTATACCAGCTTGACCAGGCTGGGAAACCACATAGACCAGTTTAAACCAGACTGATTTAAGTAGGATTTTTAGGGAGGGATGCAGTCCACTTTATAGCTTTATCCTCGTCCTATAAATCATAGATTGTATCATTTGTGTCAAAGACATTTTAGGTAAGGTGACATATCGCTACTCTGAGTAATAACATTTTCAGGCTTATAGTTTCACATTCTTTGTCTAGATGTTCAGGTTTTGTGTGTTTCGATTACCGGTATGTTAGAAAAAGTTGTTTGTGATGCGTCAGTTTCATTCTCCCCATGATGCCCACCCACACACACACACACACACGCACACACACACACACACACACACACACACACACACACACACACACACACACACACACACACACACACATGTTGGTGCGACAGCATTATGATGAGGACTCTCCATAGGCGTAATGGTTTTTATACTGTACAAACTATATATTCTATCCCCTTACACACACACACACACACACACACACACACACAGATAATGAATGTTTTCCAGACGTGAGATTACACAAACAATCTACACTAGTGAGTAAGTCTAGATGTAGTGTGGTCTGAAGGACACGAATGCCTCTGAATGTGAGTCTGGTTTTCTCTGGTGCGTCGGCCCTGATGGAAGTGCTGTGTTCGGGGAACCGTCCGGTCTCTCTGATGGTTTTCGAGCCAGAGACCGCTCGCTAGGGCAGAATGTGTGCTTGTGTGCCCGGGACTGTCTGTGAAAGACAGGCTGTCCCGAACACGCTGCTTTAGAGCGATTCTGGGTGTGTATGATTGAAGCCCATAGTGTTCCAGTTGAGAGGACACAATGTGTGTTTTTCTCTTAAAAAGAGAGCGAGGACTGTCCTTGTAGATGCTCCTGAATCTTAAAGGAATAGTTTCCTAAAATAAAAATTTATCATTTACGCAAGTTGTTGATGGCTTACTGTGAAATTGTGCATTTTTGACATTATGAAGTGAACGAGGGCCAAAATGACAAAAGCATCATGACCTAGTGCCCTGAAACAAGTGACTTGTGTGCTAATCTAGTGTTATGAAGCAAATACAATAGTGATTGTGTCACTTCCGACTGATCCTCGTTTTTCAATCTCATTCGTCATACGTGTTTGGAATTGAGCAATTGATGACAGAGTCTTAATTCCTGGATGAAGTAAACCATTTAACTTGTTTACACAATGGGCTTAATTTGGGCAAGCACTGCTGGGAAACCCTCTCAGACATCATGAAGACAACACTTTGTGTGTGTGTGTGAGTGGCTGCTTCATGCATTCGTATGGTTTGGTTCTCTGAGTCCGTTCAGTGGGTCAGTTACAGCAATGATAAGCATCTTCCTCCCTCTTTCTCTCTCGCACACACGCATGCATGTGAAGTCTGGGCCTGGTTTTGTTCGTCATGCATTTAGATCAGATTTGGTGTCTGTTGGCATGATTTCAAGGATAGTAGGACATTGTGTGAGCAAGATTCTTTCTTTTCTGTGCCATCTGTCTGTGATGACGGCTTTGGCTGCTCTATCAGATGGATCTCACTGAGAAATATCCTGGTCGTATTTCAAAAATCAAAAGAAATAAAAGCAATATTGTTTAGTTAAAAGCCCTTTTTTAAGGTCCTTTTTGTTCATTACTTTAGTTTCCTTTGAAAACAGCTTCACAAACAGTCTTTTCAACCACAGTATCATTATTTCTGTTGCAAATATTCACATTATCACAGAAGCACTGGGGTAAAGGTTTATAGTTAATAGAAGCGAAAATCGAGTAAATTGCCTTTTGAAAGTAACTAGACGCTTCAAATAAAGATTAAATAGCAATTACACCAGTAGGTGATGACAAGAGACTGTTATTGCCATTGAATCGTTCAGTCAAGAGATTCATTTAAAAAGGCTGATTCATCCAGTAATGAAACAAGTATTTATGAGTAAGTCATTGAATCATTTATTCAAATTAATAAAACGTTTCATATTTTGCCAGAGCCTCTAGTAAATGACATGTTATTTTGTTTAGTTGTCTGTTCAGAATCGTGATCTCTTATTTAAAAAAAATAATAATAATTGTGATTCTCAATTTATCCAGAATTGTGCAGCTCTAATTATTTGGTAGAATCCAAAATATCTCCAAATTTAAACTAACCAATGAAATAAAGTGAAGTCAATGAAAAGGACTGAGATAATCACAGCAATTTCATTTCCAATTTATTGCGCCAGAGATTGTTTTGGCCCAGTGTGCTCATGTTTAGTCTACTAATGCCATGTTTTGGAGGTTTGTTAATGCTCACAAGTGGCCTCTTGCTGTTTAATTGTATTTTGTGTGTATGTATTGTTGAGTTTGTTGAGATCTTCTCTCTGCTCGGCCTCCTATGATGTGCTCTGGACTTCCAGTGTTTAGTCTAGCTCCCGTCTGTCCGCCACGTTCGCTTGTGAGTGTTTCTCTCAGGCCTCAGTCCACCCATCCTGCCAGAGCGCCATGTGCCTCTGCTGTGCGTCTGAGATTAGCTCTCGAAACTCTGATATTAAGTGTGTCAGGCAGTTTCGGTCTTTGACCTTTATTGGTATGTTTGAGAGAGAGGGTTCATTTTAGCACTTCTCTCACTCCTCGTGGTTATTTCAAATAATAATAATTTGTGGTGTTTCATATTTGACCTCTCAGGAACCTATTAACTCTTTCCCCGTCATTGACGGAAATTTCTGGCTTTCTGTGTTTTTACTGTTATACTGTAGGGGGCGCTGTTACACATTGAGTACTGAATCTCCTGATCAAAACACATGTGAAGAAAAAGCAGAAACAAGCAATAGCATATGGAAGCAGATGCACATGTAAAATAACACGATTATCAAACATTAAACCGCGTATAAATCAAATCTGCCGAATGTAACTGAATGAAATGTGGAGCCAGGACGAGCTACAGGCTATTATTATTTTTTTTTTTGACAGTTTTTTACAACAAAATATTATGAAGGCCGTGAAACTTTTGTGAAAATGCTAAAAAAAAAAAATGTTGGTGGTGGCTAGCATCATTTTTTATTTTTAAACCAACGGTGGTGTGGAAAGAGTTAATAATGGCTGGTTTGTTCTGTGTGTGACTAGTTTTGAGTAGTTTGCAAATGTTTAGATGATTTGACCATTAAAAAGGCCTCTTACTCTTCCACTGGTAGAATTGAGTGCATGTGGGTTGGACATTATTGGAACTACTTTAGCCCAGACATTTCACCTTTGACCCCAAATCCTCTTTGTGTTGAATAGTAAGTGTAATCGATGAGGGCATTATCAGTGAGCCGGTGACCTAAAAAGCCGGGTATAAACGCAGGGGTCAGTCGGCGGGTCAGCGTTCCCCCCCCATCTGTCTGGAGGACAATCTCACCCCGACTTTTTCAGTATTTTAAGACCACAAAGACCAAGGGAGAGTTTTCCAATAAGCCCAAGGTATTTTGTGGAAATTAAATTAGGTGTAAGACTTTTTTTCTTCTTCAAAGGGCAAGGAAGTTCATGGCTCAAGAACAGATTGTTATTAGCTGTTGGGAACTGTTTTTATTTTGTAATGTGTTCGGGATTGTGTGTTTACATCTGTTTACTTTTGTTTCACGCACAGCGGTCGAGTGTTTACGTTGGACTTCAGCGCCATGCGAGTGTGTGACCTGGAGTTTGACCTCGTCAGGCGTTTGACCACGCCCCCCAGCGCCGAAGCCACGCCCCCAACCACAAGCCCCTCCCCTGACTGCCTGTCCGTGTGGAAGTACTACTGTAGAGATAACTTCGGCTGGAGGGAATATTCAGAGGTGAGACGCCAATATGATCCATTCTTTCTCAAATAAGCAAACAATTAAATGATATGCACAAATTTGGGCTCAGTAAGGTTTTTGAAAGAAATTAATACTTTTATTCAGCAAGGGTGCATTAAAGGGATAGTTCACCCTCAAGTTGTTTCAAACCTGAATGTATTTCTTTCTTCTGCTGAACACAGAAGAAGATATTTTGAAGAATGTCGGAAACCAAACAGTTGATGGACCCCGTTGACTTCCATCGTATTTTTTTTCCATACCATGGAAGTCTATGGGGTCCAAGGTTTCAAGGTATCATGGTTTCCATAAGAATTATTTTAAAGTTAACTGTTGATTGTCAACATTGATAATAAGAAGTGTTTCTCTAGCAGCAAATCTTGATTTACTATGACACTGAAGACTGGATTAATGGCTTCTACAAATTCAGCTTTGCATCACAGAATCTTAAAATATATTAAAATTGCAAACAGTTATTTTAAATGATAATAATATTTCACAATATTACTGTTTTTAGATATTTGTTTTTCCCAAATAAATGTAGGCTAGGAGAACATAAGAGATTTCTTAAAAAAAAATTTTGTTAAAAATCTTATCAATCCCATACTTGTGAAGGATAGTGTATAATTCTTGATTTGGGGTTGTGTGTATGTTTGTTTGTGTGTGTGTGTGTGTGTGTGTGTGTGTGTGTTTGTGTGCGTGTGTGTGTGTGTGTTTGTGTGCGTGTATGAGTTTGTGTGTGTGTGTGTGTGTGTGTGTGTTTGTGATTGCGTGTTTTGTAGGTGTGTGTGTGTGTGTGTGAGTGCGTGTAGCTGGCTCAGTGAATGTACATTTGACTGTGTTGTGTGTGTGTGTGTGTGTGTGTGTGTGTGTGTGTGTGTGTGTTTGTGTGTGTGTGTGTGTGTGTGTGTGTGCATCTGTGTGTGTGTGTGTGTGTGTGTGTGTGTGTGTGTGTGTGCATCTGTGTGTGTGTGTGTGTGCATCTGTGTGTGTGTGTGTATGTGTGTGTGTGTGTGTGTGTGTGTGCTCGTGTGTTTGTTTGTTTGTGTGCGTGTGTGCGGCTGGCTCAGTGATTGTACGTGTGACTGTGTTGTGTGTGTCTCAAGTCGAACACACACCAGAGAAGACGTCCTGTTCTATTCACAAGCGCCTGAAATCAGAACATTGCATAAGCGTTCCTTTGGTAACAAAGCTTTTTATTTCCTGTGAAAATCTCCTATGATGGATACATTCTGACCAGTGCTCCGGATGAATCGTGTGGGAGTCGGAGCGCGTTTAAGTGTGCTGTTGTTCTCTGTTTCTGTGTGGAACTCATTTCCTCCCTCTTTCTCCATCTCACAGCCGGTGGTTCGGTTGATCGAGGAGGCGAGCGGTCGAGGTCTGAAGGAGGTCCGTTTCATCACACTGCAGAATCAGTACATCCTGAACATCCGCGAGGGCTTCCAGCAAAATGCTGTTTTCGGTTTCCGCCGGCAGATCAAAAAACGCCCGCTGTTCCGGTCCTCCATCATGCTCACGCCTTACCTCCAGTGAGTATCTGCCTTCAATAGCCACAGTCTCTTAGTAGACAGACACCCCTGATTTCACACTCAGTGTCCCACAACAGCCAATTTGGCCTTCATTTTGGTTAAAAATGAGTTTGTTCTTCAAACCGTCCTCTGGATACGCTCCAAAACCCCAAGATAACTCACAAGTGGTTCACTGCTCACCGAGAACACATATCGGACTCCAGATTTAAAGTGTATCTCATTTTAATTGCTTGAAGAGCTGCATGTGTCTCCAGAACACTTTTCTGAAACATAATATTCATTCTTACGTACCTAAAGTCAAGTCAAGTCATCTTCATTTATATATCGCTTTTAACAAAGTAGATTGTTTCAAAGCAGCTTTACAGAGACAAACATATAATTTAAGGTAACAGAGATTGTTTTGGCTTTATAGCGGTTCTTGAATAATGTTATTTCCAGCTAAAGTTAGTTTTGATTGATTCACCTCCGGCGAAATTATCATTAGTTATTAAATCAGGGTCCGCTAAGACGACGCCGTTCTCTCTAAACAGACTTTAAACTGAACCTGTGATAAACGCTGATGTTGTTCACATGCGCATTAAGAACTGATTCTATAGTTATGTGCGTTTGAATATATGTGTGCAGGTTTGTAATTCCCTACAAACCATGCCTAAACAAACTACTTGTCTTGCCTATAAATTTGATACAGAATTTTGTTTTATTTTATCACTTCGGGGTCGGTACGCAAAACGAATTTCACAAAAAGCTAAAGCTAGAACACGAACTGCGGCCTAGGCTAGTCCATCATAACTCTCATGAGGAGAGAATCATCTGTTGTCAACGGGAGTGCTTATTTACAGGGACAAAGAAAAAAGCGAACGCAGCGGATGTAAAAAGGTAGAGAAGGAGCGTTTAGTGTTTCTGACCCGTCAGGCTCTGTGGAAGAGAGTTTAACGTGACCATATGAAAGTCCAATTTCTGACAAGCTCAGGATTTTTGTTCTGGCGACATTTTCCTTTGCTGTCTTTCATCTTTTACATCTACTAAGTCACTCAGGCCTGTGAAGGGTCAGAGAATTACCGATATTTTTTTCCCTGTATGTTCCCCTAAAGCTAAATGAAGGCGAACAGCAGTTTTTAATCTTTTCCCTCGGTTTTACTTTTTCTTTCTCAATAGATTCAATGTGTCCAACCGTAGCCTCCGCCACGAGCATTAATGGATCAGAATCAGGGCTGGGCGAGATATTATTTTAGTACATTTTTAACAGTATTCAGTATATATCCTGAAATGTATTTGATCTAAAAACAAATTTTAACGACCGAACCCATTGTAACCAAGTAGTTAAATAAATATATATTGTCCACATTGCTAAACACAACTATGAATAGCAATATATATATATGTATGTATCCACCAATATAAAAATATTTATCTACCTATAGCTTTCAAAAATTTGTGGTCAGGTCGTTTTTGCTGTTGCAATAATACTTTTATTCAGCAAGGACAATTAAATTGGTCAAAAGTGACATTTACAATGTTACAAAAGATTTTGGTTTCAAATAAATTAAACTTTTCTTTTCAACAAAGAAAAATGTAGCACTAAAATTTGAATAATTAACATTAATAATAATCCGACATGTTTGTTAAGCTGCAGATCAGCATATTAGCATGATTTCTGAAGGATCATGTGACACTCAAAAATGGTGCTGAAAATTCAGCTTTGACAACAGGAATAAATTACATTTTACAATATATATATTCACATAGAAAACAGCTATTTGAATGTCTAATGATATTTCACTGTTTTTACTGTATTTTTGATCAAATAAATGCATCCTTGAGCTAAAATCTATGGGTGATCGGGCTTGAGATAAGGAATGCAGAATCCCTTGGTGGTTTTAAATCGTCCCTTAAAACGTACTTTTTTAGGGTAGCTTTTATGTGATTCATGTGATTACCTTGTTTGCTATTATTTTGGCTTTTTATTCTTATTGCTTGTTTAGTTTTTACTGCCTGGACTGTTATGTGTGTTTTTTATCCTCATTATTTTTATGTAAAGTGCTTTGAGATGCTACTTTTAAAGGCACTATCTAAAATAAAGATTATTATTATTATTATTATTGAGCAGAAGAGGCTTTCAAAAACGTACTCAAAAACTGATCCATGAAAATAAAATCACTTTTTTTTTGCCAGTGATGTTTAAATCAGACTATCCATCTTAAAGCAACACTATGGAAAATGTTTTACCTTAAAATAATGTTTCCAAAATCTCATTAGTGGTTAATCGAGTCATAACAGGGTGAAAGGCACTTCTGGATTCGCTTTGCGGTCCTACATCTGCTATAACCACACTATGCAAGTTTGCGTTTCTGTAGTCCGAATGAGACATAAGAAAACTACACATTTGACTTGCTTTACGTCAAACGTTACAGTAGTCCTTATTTGGTTTTCTTCGTTTCTGATGTCGCAATACATCATACTTACATGAAATCATGAAACATCTACCTTGTCTGTGGACATCGTTCATTCTAAAGCCGGTGCTGATAAACAGCGAGCGTGCGTGCGACGGTAGGATAAATTATTTACGACAGCGGTAATGGACAATTTCGTTTCCAACCAGTAGGGCGACCGAAGAGGAAAAGTTCAATGGTGTTGCTTTAATGCTCTCACACTTGCAAGAGAAGGAGGGAATGTCATCTCATTCCCATCCATCTGCTCCTGTGGTCAGGCAGAGCGACTGCAAGGCCGGTCCAGCCATTAAAGCGTCCCGCCGCGTCAGGAACACACTGTCCCGAGCGCAGGGGTGCAACTCATTAGTGCGATCGATTGACAATCTGGCCGAACCGCTGAGTTAATGCTCAGCAAGCACCATAAATCTCCCTCTCGTCCTCACACACACACACTCTTCACAAACAGACCCTTTCCCAAAAGTATTTGCTTATGTCTTCAATAAGATTGCCCTCGTTTCTTTCCATTCGGTTTTACAACAATATATGGTTGTTGGATTCCTGCAGTTCTTGCACCAGGAAGTCGAGAGAGGAAGGTAGCGCAAGATAAAAGTTAACGGATGACTCATAAGCTAGTCACACTGACTAGAGGGATAACGTTCACCTGCTAGATAACAAGGGCCGTATTGAGTCACATGACAGACCCTGACCTCCATTTAACCACAGCCTCATAAACACACTCTGAGTTTAAATTGAACTTTCTCCCAGTTTATCTCTCGTGAGGTGGTAACACAACGCAGAAGCAACACTGAATAATTTCTGTAGCCATTAGTTTCACAATTCAACTGTCTTGTTTCTATTCATTTATTTCTATGTGTTGCATCATTTAGGGAAAGATTTACGAACTGCTTTCGCCAGCGCAAACCCTCATTTTGCATTAGGCAAGGCAAGTTTATTTAAACATTACTGTGGTAATTCAAAGTGCTTTACACAGAAAGGAATTTAAATAATCACAAAATAAAAGCAAGGAAAATGAAAACTTCTCATCTGGCAAAACACTGGTGTATCATATTTAAAAATTACATTACAAAACTACTGTCAGGATTTACTAAAAAATTGTGGCTGACCTTATTGCATATGCATTTGTAAGTTTTTCTTTCAGATGAAAAATGTATGGGAGGAGAATATTTACATGCACAAGGTTTGCGCTAGTCAGTTTACTAGTATTTGCACCATCATTTAACGCCCAAAAAATGCATGTCTTAAACCAGACGCTAATTTGCGCTGCTCTCGGTAGATTGTGTTGGTCATTACGGAAATGATCCGATTCTGTGTTCTTTAGTTTGCACTTTCCACTCCCATCAGCGCTCTTGTGGAATTGCTCTCTCACGCTAATTTGCCCTGTTTAGTAAATCTGTCCCTTAATCTCTTAATGACCCCATGTTTTCCTCTCTTCTTAAGGACTCTCGGTGGCCTTTCCTCAACATTTCTCTCCTCCCTGGAAAGTTCTGGAAACCAGCCTCTCTCTCCGACGTCAAGCACTCCCTCCAAAGTGTACCCTGAGACTTGGTTACCCATGAACACTAGTCAGGACTACCTGCAGGTGCCCGTGTCCCGGGACGACCGCAGCTACCGGACCGTTTACAGCCTCTTCCACAAGACCGTGTCTGAGACCAAGTTCCGCATCCTGAAGATCCTCCGTGTCCAAAACCCCTTCCTATGGGAGAAGTACAAAAGGTGTGTCTCAAATAATCCTTTGTGTAAGGTTGTTTAGACTGTGTGTGCATGGCTGAAGCAGTGTTTAGTAAACAGACTGGTTGAAGACAAGACGATTAAAGGTTATCTTGGCAGAAACGTCTGTAAAGTGAATTTTCATCCCCACCCCTGTTCGAAGTCTTTGAGGCTTTGATGTTTGCTTTCAGAATGCTAGGTGTCAACCGCGCTAACGGTTCTTACTAAGTTTTTGTTGGTCGGAAACAGCTGTGTTTTTGTGGTAGATCCATGAGGTGAACTTCTCAGTGTGTGAACATGTAGAGCGGAAGAGAGAGAGAGAGAGGAAAGGGTGCTAGTGGTGAAGCCTTGGTGTACTTTACTAAGATATTGTCATGGAAATACGGTTCGGTCCCTCTCAGCTGCGGACGACAGGTCACAGAAAAGGGATGAGTCAGGAAGAGAGAGTTACTGCTGACTCGCCTGAAGCACGCGACAGATTCGATTAATCTTTGCATATTTCAGCGTGTCTAGTAACGCATCGCTGGACTGATTGCTGTTTTTGAATGCACAGTGAACATAAATATGATAATGGGTTAGGTAAAAAAAATCTTGGAAGTCTAGCATAGATGTTTTCAAACCTTTTCAAGCCAAGGACCCTTAAATATAACGACTCCCTTTTTTACAATTGACTACGAGTTAACACAACAAAATGTTACAAGAATACTAGGTGAACACAAGAAAAAAGAAAGGTAAAAGGGGACTTGCACACATACAAATGTATGCCATGTGAAATTTTCTTCTAGAATGACAATTTTTATCAAGCTTGTATATTGAATGTCAGTAATTACACTTAAATGGCAATGAAAATGACCTATTAACTGTCATTTAAGTGAAATTACTGACCTTAAATATACAAGCTTGATAAAAATGATCATTCTAGAAGAAAATTTCAGATGGCACTTAGAGGCTTTTGCATCTGAACTCTTCATATACATATACACAAGTATAATTTTTTTTAAACCCTATAAAGGATATTTTATTCTAGCCAAGAACGTCCGCTTAGACAGGAATAGGCTGATCAATATGCAAAACATCCATGTATAGTTTTTCTTGGGTTTTCTGTGATGGGTAAATCTGAAATCCTATATATGACTGGGAGCTGAATATACAGGTGTGGTTATCTTATTTACGTGCTACTACGTGTCTCGAACAAAACTCTGGAATATCATTCAAAGATTAAATGCAATGAACCTCTCATAGTCCAGCAATTAGTTGTTCCTGGGAAGCACCCATTGTAGTAGCCTGGGAAAGAGAGCTGAAGGAATAAAGGTTGGTGTGTTCATTCATATGCCTGTGCAGGTGAAGATCTTTTGTACAATAGTCTGAGTGTTTCCAGGGTGTTGGCCAACGAGAGAATGTCACTGGGTAAGCAGCATGAAAGCGGATTTGTTTGCATCAGTAATAGAAAGAACAAATCAGACCGATGGCAGAGTGGCTCGGTGTAAAAGAGCTTAAAGGAGATGAAAGGAGAAGCTGAAACAACACGAGTGATGTCTTCACTGACGCATACGGAGCCGCTGCTCCCCGTGAGCGTGTCAGTCGGTGTCCGCAGGGTCACACAAGGTCAGTTAGTGATCAGAGAGTTTCTCTCAGCCAGGCTGACCTCGCGTCCCCTCGGCACACAACAATAGAGCCTCAGACTCGGGCTAATGCTGACTGGGTTCACTCGGGTCCCTGGCGCTCATCTGTTCACTCACTCTTTCTGTGCCCTCTCACTTCTCTGTTTCCATTTGACCAGATGACAGGCTGAGAACTCAAGAGTTGAGCTTGTTTTCTTGTTTTTGTGCGAGGACAGCTGTCGTGCTCTGGCACAACAGAAACTTTTTTTTAAAATAGTTTTCATACTGTAACTGTTGACGTCAGGGTTTGAAAATTAACTCTTTTGCCACACCTGTCAACCTAGCCATGAGGTTGTATAGGGAAAGGAATATGGTATGTGTTCCCTTGCGTAATTAACAATGTTAAATGCAATCTTTAGTAAATTTATAAAATATCCATTTTCATATTATGCATTATAATGTGATGCCAATATTCACTTTTAGTTTTTGTGTTTTATTGACTGGACAGTTACACATCTTCTGAAAGAAGAGTACAAAATCTCCTGATCAAAACACATGTGAAGAAAAAGCAGAAACAATCGATAGCATATGTAATCAGATGCACATGTAAAATAACATGATCATTAACATTAAACGGCGTATAAATCAAATCTGCCGAATGTAACTGAATGAAATGTGGAGGACTGAAGCTTTGAGTGTGTTGATGGACTCGATCGACTCCATCTGTGTTTTGATCATCCTTCCGAATCCCATCCAGCCTTAGTCTTTGACAAAAATGCGATTTTCTCAGTTTTTTGCTCAAATGTTGCTTTTTTATGAAACTTACCCACATTCAAGTGTTGATAAAAAAAGGAATGTCTGAGGCTAGAATAAAACAGGTTTTTGTTTAAAAGCACCTTTGATATATTGCATGTTCAGATAGTCATACAACAAAAATGTTCTGGGGGCCGTGCAACTTTTGTGAAAATTATCAAAAATGCTATCGTTGTCTGGCAACTTTGTTTCCTTTCACAATTTCACATTTAGGTGTCCTAGATCAACTTATTATGCTACATTTGATTCTTTAGAAGGTTGTAACAAACGTTTTCTTCAGTTGATGGTTTGCATGTTTTTAATTTACATCGGCCATCTACTTGCTTGCATCAAATTATTGTTCTTGCAATTGAATGAAAACCATGTATTATGTTGCAGTTCTTAACAAAGTTACAGGCCAACTGGTTTGAATCCTGGTTTTCTTACACAATCTCTGTCTGTTCCGTCTTTCCTTTGTCCTCTTATTTGTCTTGCCTTTTTTATATCGATGTTTAATTGAAATGTCTGTTTCTCATTCTCTTCATAGGAAGAAGGAGTACATGTCACGTCGCATGTCTGAGATGGACCGCATGCTGAACGAGCGTCACCTGTTCCACGGCACGTCCCAGGATGTGGTGGACGGCATCTGTAAGCACAACTTTGACCCGCGCGTGTGCGGAAAGCATGCCACCATGTTCGGCCAAGGCAGCTACTTTGCTCGCAAGGCTGTCTATTCCCACAACTTCTCCAAGCGCTCGCCCCGCGGTGTGCACTACATGTTCCTGGGCAAAGTGTTGACAGGCAAGTTCACAGTGGGCAACCCTTCCATGCGCCGACCACCTCCTCTGAATCCAAGAGACGCCTCCAGCGACCTATTTGACTCCTGCGTGGACAACTGGATGGACCCACAGATCTTTGTCATCTTCAATGATGATCAGAGTTATCCATACTTCATCATTCAGTATGAAGAGGTGAGCAATACAGTGGCTATTTGAAGAGCACTGCACATCTGGATACCTGCACACGAGACTTGAGACTTGTGCGCACGTTCGGCCAGTTGGAAAGGAGACGCAAGTGGTTGTGCGCCGGCACTCTGAATGGAAATCATGGATCATATGGGATACATTTGGATATGGTTCCCACCCTCAATCCTGTGTGAGGGTTTCTGTGTGACCTTTCAGTGCCCATCTTCTCATACCCCTGCAAATACAAATGGGGATTGTGTGTATGTGCGTGTGGTGTCCCTCCTCTGTGTTGGACATTTTAGTGTGTGAATCATGTGTGTGGACGAGTGTCTCTGCTATGGCTTTTTTGGCTGACCACGGATTGGGACACGCTTTAGTAAGAGGCCCGTCGATTGCTTGCCATTCGGACTCGTTGTTCGGACTCGGAAGCTGTTGTCGCAGCTTCACATCCTTATTATTTTTTCCCAAAAGACTCACCGTTTCCCATTGCTGCCATTCACGTTCCATACTTGCTATTTGTTCGAAGTTGTAAATATGTTCTCCTTGTTTATATTTGAACTGTGTGCCTTTTGTTCATAAATAAATTGTTTATTTATGTTAGTCAATGTAACGAGTAAATAAAAACAATTTAAAGAGAATGTAACTGATGTGAAGTTGGTGTTTGTTCATATGCGACGTTGAGTTTTAACAGTTGACCAAATTTTGCCTCTGACCTTTCTAATCAATTAGAACAATTGACATGACATCACTGCATGGGCGGGGCCAACGTGAAAAAGAAAATAGAGGCCGATCCTTTGTTCATCTAGTCGAGTTGAAAACACAATATTGAAGGCATTCAGAGGAAGAAGGCAGTGCTAGACTAAGCTGGTCTTTTCATCAGAGAAGTGAAAGGGAATTAAGTCAGACACTACTAAAATGCTAACATTTCACGGCAGGGATTGAACTGTTACAGAAGGGTTTACTCTTATCAACCAACACAGGAATTAGATTTGATTATTCTTTAAGCTTGTTCTCTCTCTCTCTCTCTTGCTCTCTTAACTGACACCATTCTCTCTCTTGCCCTTTCCCTCCAGAGGACACTGGGTTCATAAGCTCTATGCTTAATGAATCCCAGGGTAGTAGAAAGAGAAAAGAGGCAGCAAGGGATCCGGCCAGATCACATGCTACCCGACCCCTACTCCAACCCTTCTTTTCGTTTCTCACTCTGAACTACACACATCTTTGCACTTGTGTCACGATGAGTCATTTTGATTAAATTGAGTCACAGTGCATCATCAGTTTGCTTGACAAACATCTCTGGAACCTGTACAATAGCCAGGTACTGTTTGTCTTGCCATTGTGGAATTATCACTGGCTCCTATTGTTTTGTGTCCTGGGGGGCTGGAACAACTTTTGTTCAACCCCTAACTGGATTGGGGGGTAAAGGACAGTCAGCAGAGAGAAGACAAGACTGGTCTCCCCTCAAGGGAAGGCACTGATTACAACCTGATGGGATGTGACCTTGTAAACAGGAATTGGCAGTCAGGTCTGTTACTCTTCCTCTCTCCCCACTAACCGTTCCCTTTCTCCCTGCTTCCCCCTGACCTTTCTCCCCCAAAGCCTGTGTTTTTAAAGGCGAGAGCTGCAATCAAAGACATGAGCCCTTAGGCACAGCTTTTGAATAACTTACCAGTGTATGACAAGAAGCAGTCGCTCTCCCTACGATGCTTCCGCATTACCAGATTACTAAATAATTGCTAAATCTCGCATCGGAGAGAGACATATTTGTTTAAGGTGTGTCTGGAAGAGACAGGCAAAGAATGTGCGTGATTTCAGATGATGTTTGACTTCTTATGTTGATTTCAAATATTTGACTTCTTGTTTGCTTCTTAGAGGAGGGTTAGGCTTGGGGGAACCAGAAAGGGCTCACACAGAGCTCTATGATGCTTGAATCCCCGTATTTCCTGCTCAACCCAGTTCCATATTGCTCCAATGACGCCCAGCTGCAACCAATGAACATTCCAGCTCACTTTTTTCATCATTTCAAATTTCTTGCCATAAGCCCTTAAGAGCAACAGGGACGGCCCATATATGGGAAGGAGATTGTGCCCTGAACTTAGTGTGACCTTAAAACCAGCCCTGCTCTGCATGACCTCTGCTTTCTGCCCTGAAGAAGGAGGCTTTAATAACAGCCAGTTTTCCATGCATGGTCAAGCTTAGGATTTTCCTCCTGGATTTCTTCTTTGCACGCTTCCAGTTCATCTCGTTTTCTTTTATTTAGCTCCCTTTTCCTCTGTTTTATCTCTTTTTCTTCTTGTGGGGAAAGAGGATTCTGAAGGGCTTGGCAGTTTGACGGAGCAATCGAGTCATTCATTCACTTTTCTTTAGGACCGTCTACCTATCGTTATCTGTTTCTTCTATTGGATTTTAGAGTAGGTCAGAAAGTAGATAGGGGGAGGACGGAGGTTAGAACCAATGCTATCAAGGAATGGACTCATTTGCAGGGCAGAAACTTGATACGAGTCTAAATTGGACTGACGAATATATAGCGGCTCTATCCAGGGGCCAACAGGTTATCAAGTACCTCTAAGCCCAGAGCTCTGCTTTATGCTCACTTACACACGCTTCAGTAAATCTTGGCTGTTGTGGAATACATGTGAATAAATTGCTCACTCAGTAAGTTAGCTGTCCTGAAACATTATCACATTCATGATGATTATTTAGGACTGTTTCAACTTCTATTGGCAGATCGTGGAGTCTGTGCTTTCAGTTCCGTTCTCTCATAAAATATCCATCTGGAGGATTAGGGTGGGAGGCAAGGCAAGTCGAGAACAGGGGGAAGAATGGAGAACAGGAAAGAGGTGGATAAGTGAGGCTCATTGATAGTGTATACAGGTGGAGCAAATGTGAGGAGGCTAAAGAGATCTCAGCCTGTTTAATGCCTGATGGATTTGAACACGCGAACATCTCGGGAGTGAAACTAAACGCTTTTATGATCACATAAGCATGTAGTTTAATTCTGAGGGTCTTCTACTGGGCCTCTACCCAGCAGTCATTTTCACCATCTAGATTATCTAGACCCGATATAGTCCGGCTACGAGTAACCCACTTCTAGCCAAAATAAAAATGTCGTTTTTGCCAAAATAACTTGCGAGATGCATCATGTAAGCAAAGTCAACAGTGATTACAAGGTGTTTGGTTTCATTTCTACACTCATTTCATTTCTTTATCTAATTGGTGACTAGTCTATTCTCGGGCTATGGTCTATTAAATTTCCAAATTTTGCCTTGTTTTAGCTTAGATGTCTGGGCTGCGTTTGGACGGCTATTAGACTGCTTTTAAACGCAAAATTGCTTGCTGGGTACAGTCCTGTTATGTTATTTGTATGTCATAAATCTCCTTCCTCCAGGAAGGCAGCCCTGCCTGTGTATCGTCATGAGCACTTGTTTCATGGTTGGGCAGGGTTGTTGGTTGTGACAAGCCCCCTGGTAACATTTTCCTGACTGAAGCAACGATAGGTTCTGGAATATGCTGGATGCCCAGAGGAAGGGTATAAAAGAGGAGGGAGGTGTAGAGCCAGGGGCAGCGTACGTGCCACACAGCTTGAGACTGGTGCTGGAGGTGGAGACGAAAGGAACAGGATGCTGAGCCCTACAGGAATGCATACGCCCTGCCAGTATGTGCATAACACTTATCCCTCCCACCCATGACCATGCTGGAAGAGAGAGAGAGATAGACCAGAAGAAAGAAAAAAGATGGACACTAGAAACTATCAGGGAGGAACTGCATTTTGGAGCATCTCTCGTAAAGGAAATGATCTCTGCAGATAAAACTGCAGGGTAGTGTCGACTTTTGCATCACAGTTTCTGTTTATCACAAGAATCAGGGCTGATCAACATACCACCAATGTGATTCATTGCATTTAAAAAAAAAAAAAAGGTTTGCGCTTTGCAGGGTGTAGCTGATTAACGTGTGAATTAAAATGCCATATGAAAAAATGTTTACTGACACACTAAACAAATAATTTGGAAATGCACATCTGTGTAAATACAAACTCTTTAGAGCCATACATTTCCCACACACTCACAGACAGTCAAATATTTGGACTTAGCTGCTCATTCCTTAATGTTGTCCACATTTTAGTAATAATGATATTAAGATGGCAACTTCAAGCAAACTTTAACGGCTTTGCACACATATCAGCCTGCTTTTCAAACAGTCTTGAATTTCACGTATGCTGAAGATGTTGGCGGCCTTTCCTTTCCAATTCATCCATTATGTTTTGTAAAGAATTTCACACATAGGCAATGATTACAGAACTAATTTGAAGTATTTAAACAAAAATCTTCAGAGCAAGCAATCACGAGACACTTAAATTCTCTCAAGTGTGTTAGAACTTTTGAATAGCAGTTCCACATTAACTGTGTTTACGTGGACCCTTTCTGTCCTTTTAGTGTTGAATCTAGTAACATCATGTCCTGGTTTTGGGTCGTTTACATGTCTTTTGTCCGTGTTGCGTTTATATTTCATTGAAACCCTTCCAGAGTTAGTTTGATAGACTCTGTACTTGTTTGGTGGCACCGGGGTTCAGATGGCAGCGTTCACACTTACTGAGATGAACTGCGCTAACGAAGAAATTGCACCTGGGTTCATTTTCATAAAAAATCGATTCTGATTTGAAGCTTTTGACATATAAATCCGCACATCAACCTGATCACTTTATTTAGCGGTCATGTAAACACTACGTTCGGATTCATAAATCATAATTAATTCATACCGATTGAAACAAAAGGTGTCTATGTAAACGTAGCTAAATGCATGTTCCTATGAAAGCCTGAATGCTAAGCTAAGCTAACGTTAAAAGCCCAGCCGGATTCCAGGCCTGAGTTGAAGATAATACATGCCGCTGTATCAAGTGTTGGCCTGCCTGGGTGTTGCTTACAACTGTAACTTCCCCTAACCTGAGGGATCTCAATCTCAGTCTCCAACGCCATAAAACATTCCTGAGTCTTAGTCAGTGGTAGTCAGCTTTCATTGGATGCACACAGCACCTTATATAAACCCTCCACCAAGAGGAAAATGCATGACTTGGTTTGGACCACAGCAGATTCTAGTGTTCGGAAACATTATAAAAAGGAGCATATCATTAATCCAATCAAGCTTCGAACATGGAGGCCTGGACACAGAAGAGTTGTCTCCAAGTTACGACCTCAAATCATATTTCCAAGGATTTCCTCTCAGAGGAGTTAAAAAAAAAAAGGGAAAAGAAAACATGCATTTGTGTCTTACATTTGTTTAAAGCACCACAGGTGCAAGGCGACCCGGCAGTGGGACCAGGTGACAAACATCGGTTCCCTCCACTCGCCTGATCCGAGATCAGAGAGCGGCTCCTTCTCCTCGAGCAGAACAAGCCCGGGCAGGTTGTCACGGCAACAGCGAGAGCACATAGTCTCACACTACCTGCGTCACCGGAATTTTATGTATGTGTGTGTGTGTGCGTGTTGTTCAATTCAAGCAGAAGAAGCCTCTCATGATCCGCCTTGAAGAGAAAAAAAGGCTGAGAACTTTAAATTCGCCTCACGTTCATGTCCCTGTGTTGAGCTGGCGGTTTACTGCTATTGGCTGGAGTCGCAGACAGTGTTTCCAGCAGTGCTTTAATTACGGATATTGGGTTAAGTCTTAAACAATGGGTTTATTTCAGAACATTGTGACACTTCAACTCTCTCAAAAGTTTATGCAGTAAAAGAAATGTGCAATATATAAAAAATTAGCCTATGTCGTTCAGTGTTTATGCAGTTTCATATTTGTCATTTCTATTTGGTTGATATAGTCAGGAGATGTTGATTTAGTCAGTGTGAAGTGCAGGCTTTGGCCTCGAAACTGGAGTTTAAATTCAACCATGTCAAACAACTTAACCACATCATGGGTCACATGCAGTGTCACATGGAAGCTTCATTTCTCCTCTGAGAAAAAAAGTAACGAGACAAAGTTCATATTGCATCATTTAAAGTTTCATGTAATGCTGACTTGAATGGAGTATATGATAAGTTATGCAAAGAAACCGAAACCATGTCTAAAATAAAACTGGCTTGATTAATGTCAAATTACATGCAAAGAACCTTGTGAAATATTAAACTGAACTGTTTCTTAGATGCAAATGTACTCCTTAACGTTCACAAAGATAAGCCTGTTCCACAGAAACAATCATGAAAAGTCTTTGTGTCCTGATACGATCAGTTATATTTAACAGTGAAGCGCAAACTGAAACCTGGCTTCTCATTATGCATCATCTCACACATTTATGTCACATTTAACTTCTAATCAGAGAGACACACACTACCACTTCCTTACTGTCAGCTTCAATCAATCCCTTTAATTCCCCCTTTCTTCCATTTAAACGCTTGATTAGATTCTTTCCACAACAGTGTTTCCCAGCAGTCTCTCTCCGAGCTCAGTAGTAAACATCCACACAATAGCCATCGCTATTCCTCTCAGGAATCTCTTTCTTTCAGGGCCGAGGGACTGCTTCCCCTCTCCCGCCTTCATCAGGGGTGGTCTGAAGATAACCTAACGGAGAGGCGCTGATCCAGAGCAGATTTGGGAGGACTGGCTGCAGGACGGCCCACTAAAACAGTCCCAGTTGAGAGAGAGAGAGAGATAAAAAAAAAAACAGATGAATGCTTATGAATGGGAAAATGTTGCAGGGTTATGTTGTGGATTGATTATCTTCTTTACAGGGATTTAAGGGATAATTGGACAGGCTGATTGTTTTGACCCTTTTTTTTTTTTTTTTTTTTTACCAGAAAATGAACTACTACCTTGATTATACTAAAAGCACTGTCTTTTTAAAACATGTGCTGCCTTTGCTCAATGCAAACGTTTAACATTTGCAATTTTAAAAAAGGGGTTAGCACATTTTTTAACCCTGAAATGTTATCAAAACCCAAGCACCAATTATGCTTTTGCTGTGCTTATACTAAATGTAGTGCCAGTGTGAAACAATGCTAGAATGTTATAGTAAATTGTACAACTACTAATGCTTACTTTGGCTATTTAAACAGGCTCTGTGCATCCAGTTTTATATTAATATGCAAATAAGAATGTTAGCACAGGGTTTGCAACTGTAAAGGGAAATTTAAAAATATCTAAAATATGGTGATGGGTTAACAATATCAAGTGTAAACTGTCCATTAAAGCCGTCTGTTCTATGTCATTTGAGATGATGGAGGGGCAGATTATTTATACGGTTAGATATTCAGGATAATCTTTCTGGTTTATCTACTCCAGACACACTCTGTTGATGATTAACAATAACATTTGAATCCACTATTTGACGTCATGCTTTAAAGTTTATCTGGGGTCACGATGTGGAGTCCAGACCTGTTGCATGAACAACAGCTCGGATGTGTATTGTCTTCAGGGTCAGTGTGTTATTGGTGTCATGACCTGCAATTCGACACGGATTCCTCCCTCGATTAAAAAGCAAGAACTTCCGCAATTCATTCAATACAATATAACAATATAATATGGAAACATTTTAACCATTAAAGAAGTCTCTTATGCTCATCAAGGCTGCATTTATTTGATCAAAAATACAGACAAATACAGTAATATTGTAAAATATTATTTCAATTTAAAATAAATACACTGCTCTACAGTCATTTGAAAGTGATTGCAGTACCAGTTTTGGCCACAATCTTACATACGGCTCCTTTAAAAATATAATTTATTCGTGTGATCAAAGCTGGATTTTCATCATCATTACTCTAGTCTTCAGTGTCACATGATCCTTCAGAAATCATTCTAATATGATGATTTTTTATTAATGTTGGAAACATTGTGCTCCTTAATATTTTTTTATTTAATATTTTTAATCCTTTTTTCAGGATTCTTTGATTCATAAAAAGTTTAAAAAAAAGAACAGCATTTACTATAAATATAATTTTTGTAACATATACACTACCGCATAAAAGTTTGGGGTCAGTAGTTTTTTTCTCTCTTTTTTGAGATTTGAAAGCGTTTCACCGCACTCACGATAAACAAGGTGCCAGACAGACAAAACTAAACAACTCAAAAAATAAATAAACTGTCCGCACACTTGAATCCTTTAGAGCAAATTTAATCGCCAAGCTTTCGGTCAAAAGACCATCCTCAGGGCATGAATAGCCTTCATTTGAGAGAAATTAATAGCCTACTTTTAAATGTGCAATTGCAAAAGAAAAGTGATAGTAAAGATTTATATTGTTAAAAATCAAATATTTCTATTTTGAATCGGCAAAATCCTGCTCTTTTTAACTTTTTATTCATCAGTGAATCCTTTAAAAAAGTATTACAGGTTATAAAAAAATATTAAGCAGCACAACTGTTTCCAACATTGATAATAAATCATCATATTAGAATGAATTCTTAAGGATCACTGATTCTGAAGACTGGAGTAATGATGCTGAAAATTCAGCTTTGTATCACATAAATAATATTTTAAAGTAGCCTATATTAAAATAGAAAAACATAATTTAAATTGTAATAATATTTTACAATATTCCTGGTTTTTTTCTGATCAAATAATTGATGAGCAGAAGAGACTTCTCAAAAATATTAAAAATAGTAATGTTTTCAAACTTTTGACCTGTACTGTATATAGCCTACCGTTACCGTATGTATGTGTAGCCTATATATACGTTAAAAAAATAAAAATAAAAAATAAAAAAAACAATTAAGATTCTGAATCATTTCTAATAACCTAAAAATCCAAAAATTAAAATGATTTAAAATAATTATAAATAATATGTTTTCTGTAAATGCACTAATTAACACCTAATGCCGTCCTCATTTTACCCGTTGTTTTGTTTGTGGTGAAGAACAGGCAGTATTTGTGGCAGTTGTGACGCAGTTGTTGAGGCCACGCCCCCTGTGCGTGATGCGTGACTGTGTTGTTCAGACAGTAGTGACTTCAGTCAGTCAGTCTCAGCGGTTATTCGAACTGATATGGCGGAGGTTTGTCACGACATCCGCCGCTTAAATGTGTACACAACGCGCTGCCGTGAGAAGAGCCGGCTCGCTTCTGCGTTTCTCATGCAAATCGATTCACAAGGGCGCCTTTAAATCTCCCTTCCTCCATCCTTAAAACACAGGCACGCACTATGAAAAGCTTGCGCCTTAAAAAAATGTACGTGTGTTGCCTATTCTTAATCTGGTGGTATTAATGTAAAATCATATTAGGGGCTATGTCACGCTCATACCACTCCTCAATGTCATTTAAACCAGGGCTTATTTCCTGTAAGAGTCTGCTTGCATGTCAGGTGTCTTCTGCTTTATAGCCCTCTCTCACGGAACGGACGAGAAGTGAACAGCAGTCACGCCATTGCCTGATATGGGAAGCGACGCACTGGCAATCAGCTTTAATTGATTTGCGAGATTGGTTAACGCGCGTGTGCGTGCAGACAGCACGAAAAGACCATTTGGTGTTTAGGTTCCCTGGGAGGCACAAATCCCTCAGGGCTGAGCGCGAGGCTGAAAAGTTGTAGTGGAAACAAATAACAAACCTCAGCAAGCCTATTTATTGCACAAAGGAAAACATGCCCTGCTAGGCTATATATAACACAGATCGAGTAAACAACATGGTAGGCTATGTGAAAAATAATTAATGCACGCGGATATAGCCTACAAATAGACATATGGCACACCACACATTTTATGATATTAATTATTTAAGCGTATGATCTGTGCCTTACATCAGCTCCATGCTATTTTCAGACAAGAACAATATGGTTACATGCACATAAATAAAATTAAATCTGAATTCAGCTTATAGGTCATATTTCTATAAGCTATATATGTGTGCATTAACATTCTCTTTGTTATGTATAGGGCAAGAATTAGAATTAATGAGTTGGTTGGTTAAATTAAAAATGACTAAATTAGAAAAAGACGCAAATATATCGCAGAATGATCCCATACGACACATGTCGTGGGCTATATCACGTGTTCTGGGGGTTTTACGGGGAAGGTTTGGTGAAAAATGTAATGTATTATTTAATGAAAGTCTTGACCTTATCTGTTGGTTGCAAAAAGAAAAGAAGGGCATATGGCATTAGAACAACACCAGGGTAAGTACCATCCTAAATGATGACTTCATTTTTATTTTAGGGTGAACTGTTAAGCGGAAATTGATGTGGCCTACGTGCTAACATATGGTTGGTAACATTGTTTTGTTACATTTGAGGATTTTCCCCCTTGATTTGTCTGAGAAAGCATAATCAAGCACCATCACTGTTCATAAGATGAGCCGTTAACGTATGCTATCACAGCCATGTAGTAGTAGACTAATTCATCTTCACAATATTTTATTATATTGTTTGCATGATCTGTTATAGCTGGTCCTGTTTAGGCTTTCTGAGGTTTTCAATAAAAGGTTTTCAGGCTTCAATAAAAAACTAAATCTTACAAACATTGAAAAATAGCATCCACAATAGGCTATATATGGTAAACAGTGAGGTTATGAGAAATACACATACAGCAATACATCAGAGGATATGATAAAACATATTAATAGGAGCATATTCAATACCTCTTCGTATTTACAAATCAATAAAACAGCTTGAGTGCCTTTTCATTATTTTTATTCTAGACTCCACCCATTTCTTCCTACTCTCACGCCACAGCACGCACACGGGATCGCACGCACACTCCCAGTCATATCCTAACGCACGCAAACACACTCATTCAGTGACTTGTCCTTTCGGCAAGGTTCTATTTACATTACACACTTCCCCACACACATAGCGTGCCTGGATGAACTCTATAAACGCAAGCTTCCAGTCCCGCGGGCACACTGCCATTAAACAGTGGTGGCTCTCTATTGGATTAAAGGGATAGTTCACACAAAAATGAAAATTATGTCATTAAATACTTACCCTCATTCATTCCAAACCAGCAAGACTTTCGTTCATCTTCCCCATGCGGAAGTCACATATATTGAAATATATTAGTAATAAATAAATGTCCATGTATTTAAATCTATTAATTCTAAATAGAAGAAAATAGATGTTTTACTTGTATTTAAATAATATTTTGAAATATATGTTAACAATATATTTAAATATTTGATTTTGGCCCCTTTTTAATATTTTTCACATATATTAAGCATATGTATATATCTTTATTGCAAATATTTAAATATATTTATTTTCTTAATATGTCAATATGTTTAGATATCCATCTATGTAAATACATGAATGTTCAATATATTGTGCATATATTAATTTATAATATATGTTAATATATTAGTTATCTGTAAGTAATGCCCCATAGCATGAGTGTCTCCATATGCAAATATTTTCAAATATATATATTTATATACAATTTTTCCCTCCCCTGTAAATCAAACAATCAAAATGCCATTTTCCAGAGAATGCAAAGATGTTCACCCAGTGGACATAATCAAAATGTGCTTGTAACATTATTTATGTTAACAAAAAGTAAAAGTACACAGCATATTTCAAATTATCTGCACAATAACAAAATGTAATACCAAAATACTTTTAAAATAAGTAATAAATAAATAAAAATATAGACTTTTTTTCTCGGGCTACTTTCCTGCGGGGACACGTCCCTCAGTCGGAGGGGCAAAACATCCTTAAGCATTACTGGCTTTAATAAGGGAAATTGCAAAAACAGGAGTAAAACAAGCAACAAAATTTGTTAAATGCAGTTGGACTCGACACTTACCAAACTTACCAAAAAGACTGTGGTCAATGGACATTGACATATGCCCAGGAATCGGGTTAATAAAAACTGACAAGAACTTTACAGTTATCCAGAATATTAGATGGTACATATTTAATTAATGAGTTGCCAATACAATATATGACCCAGGATATGATTTTACCCCAAAATTCAAAATCATTTTAACCCATTCATTCCATGTTTTGCTGCCTGGATACCAGCTGTTTCTGTAAATTGCAGCAATCTATTTGCTTCTCTTTTCTGTAACTTTTGGCAGTCTGTAAAAAAGATTCTTGTTGATCTATTTGTAAAGTCGATCACACAGCTCTCAAGTGCATACCCTTTTATTCTGGAACCTCAGGTCTGACAAATTATTATTCATGGCCTGGCCCAACAACTGTTGCCTTCTCATGCCGATTTATGGCAGCATCTGTAAAAGAAAACAAGAGAGAATGTTTGTCAGTGGTTACTTGAGGTGGTTTTGGTTAGACAGCTTCAGACATACTACGTTCCATTGTACTGACAACAGCATCAGAAACAAGTGGATGGTTTATTTAATTGGCGTCCCAGATAGCTTTGGAGGATTATGTTTGTTCAGAGCATTTTGTTTAATAAACGAGGGACAGTGTAATGGAAAGTTCACAAAGAAACTGTTGTTAAAAGAAGCAGCGACTGTAGTAAATTAAGTAAACTATTAAGTAAATTATAAGTAATAATATAATATAATATATAAGTCAATTATTAACATTATAGGTGTTCATGTGACAGGCTCAGATTTCTGTAAAGTTTCAGCTGTAAATGTATATGAAGGACAACTCTAGGAAGAGTGTATGATGGTCTTGAATGAGACATCAGAGGTACCCTATATTGCATTTTTAAAAAGTTTTTATGTAAAAAAAAAACAATAATAGCTTACCGTAAAATGTCTTTCCTTCACAAACGAATCCATTTGTCTAAAACATAACTTATATGAAGTTATATAACTTATAACACATTTAGTAGGCCTACAACACATTTAATGTATGCATGAGAGTTACAATTCTGTGACCTTACCCTAAAGGCAATGATGTTAGTATTTGGCAGTTTTGTATGTCCAGCTAGGGGTGTCAATGACAATACATTCTCATTTTTGGGTGACCTATCCCTTTAACACGACATACAATCAACCAATTAAAAAGCGGAGCAATTTAATATATTAACGACATTTATGTAGGCTATCATTACTATTTAATCATGACAAGATAAAAATCCAAAGGAGCCATTAAATGCAGAAATAGTAAATCCCGTTGCGTGTCTTCCAGGGTTTAGCAGAGAGACACATAAGGTCGGGGTTTCGAGGATTTTCTCTGAAAAAATCCCCTCAAAGCCCACTTGTTTTATTTTTATCACACACATCCGTGCTATTCTGCTGTAAATGCGGATCAGCCATCACGAAGGCACACAGAGCAGTCGAGCTAATCTGCATTTTTAGACATGATTCACAATTCCTCTCATTAACTCACTGTCAAAGAAGCGAAACATGGGCACGACAATATCTAAGGAGGATCCTTAAATAAATGCAGTTCTGTCAGTGCGTGGGTTGGGTATGTGAATCACTCTCATATGCTCCGAGAATACTCGGCATTCTTCTAGTCTCTACGTAATTTGCGTAGAAACTTGCGCAGTCGTCGTGGTAACTACGTAACGCTTAAATTTCACCTCAGGCGTGCTTTTCACGCGCTTTGATTTATACGACTCAAATCTGACCGTTTTTGTAGCAAACGGACAAAATAATGGGTATGTAAATACGTTTTTCCATTTAGTCACTTGAGTCTCTTCACTAAACTGTTGAAAGCAATAATACATTTCACCAAATATGTAAGTTTTAGTGTTCGAGCTAACGTTAGCTTGTTTTGTTACGCTTCGTTGCCTCTTTATGAGAAAAGGATTACAATGAAATCAACACGACAACTAACTAACTCCAGCTGTATTAAAAGCTAAATGTTTCGAAAGGATGGAATGAGGGATAAATAATATTACATTTATTATTGCTCTTGTTGTCCAATCAATGTGTGATGTCAGTATCATTGAGAAGGTATTATAGTTTTTAATACTATAACGTACATTTTTATGTATTATTTTTGTCAGTTAACGTTTATTTTATTATATAAGTAATACAAGTTTTTTTTTTTAAAATAGTTTTTAGCTATTTTAACTATAGTAATTCTGATGTGTGATGGTTTGTATTATATAGTCCCCCTTGTATTATAGCATTTTTCCCCCTTCTATTCTATAGAGAAGATCCCTAGCGCTGATAAAGAGGAAATGGAGATACACCCCCCCTCATACCCCCTTCCCCTGGAAATACAGCAGGTAAATAACGTTAAATTCACAGTTTTACACCCCTGCTGCGGAGATGTAATTGCATAGGTTCTCAGTTTTGTTGCTATTACACTCCATCATAATTACAGACACGTCACATCTCTGCGTGATAGAGAGGGAAGTTTGATATTTGTGATCCGTTGTGCTCCGGGGCAGCTGGCGAGAGATATGAGAAGACCAGCATTCATTATGTCTGATTTATCAGGTGCCTTTGTGTCCTTAAGAGGTCATGTTGTACTGGGTTATTCAAAAGAGGTTTATTATCAAAACCCTCTTTGAGTAGTTGAATCATTCAGACTTTCTAGATTTGCCTTTTTCTGCCTTTTTCTCTCACAGCTCCTAAACAGGCCTACTCGTTAGACCAGTTTACCATTTATATTTCAGTATTTAACATATTATAAGTTTGCCAGGATGACATTCTTGATAAAGGCTTCATTGAGATCAACAATATCAATGTTTTTGAAATGCCAAATTGATTTGACATGACATGAGAAATCAAATTTGCCTCAATCTTTTTGACATGGTCTTTGTACTATTAAAACATCCTGCAATTTTCATAGCTTAAAACGTCCAAAGCATTTATTTAATCAAGCTCCAAAAATGGCTTGTTTGGATTTTGTGGGATGACGTCACATGGGCAAATACATTTGCATATGACTGCCTCCAGAGCAAGACATTGACGAATAGTTATATACATCATCACATCACGTCACTTAACGGCCAAAATTCGCCTACATTGGATGTGAGCGTTGCGTCAAAAGCAAATAGAGCTTATTATCATCATTGACACTGTCTACACTGATACAGTATACAGATAGAGCTGCACGATTAATCTTTAAAAGTGATCTCGATTTAAACGCCCACACAAACTTTCTTAAATTCTTAAATGACGGCGATTCGCTTGTGTCTTTTACACCTTTGACAAGTAACAATCACAGCAAAAATTCAAATCTGTGTTTGCGCTGCTGCTGAGCCAGAGAGAGCTGTCATGAATAGGTATGAAACAACTTCACAAACAGTCTTTTCGACCACACAGTATCATTATTTCTGTCTTACAATAATTCAAATCATTACAGAAGTACTAAGGTAAAAGTTTATAGTTCAGATATAAACACTGATGTCTATGGTAGCGATCAAATTTGAGTAAATCACCTTTTGAAAGTACCTTGACGCTTCAAATGAAGATTGTAGCAATTACATCACTACACCAGTAGGTGGCGACAAGTGACTGTTAAAAATGTGTTTTCTTTATGAGTGAGTCATTGAATCATTCATACCGATTTCTAAGAAAAAATGAATTCAAATGAATTTAATATTTTTTAAACTGACTGCAGCAATTAAAGGATTAGTTCACTTTAAAAAAAAAAACATTTGCTGATAATTTACTCACCGCCATGCCATCCAAGATGTCCATGTCTTTCTTTCTTCAGTCGAAAATAAATTAAGGTTTTTGATGAAAACATTCCAGGATTTCTCCATATAATGGACTCACCGGGACCCAAACGGTTCAAGGTCCAAATGACAGTTTCAGTGCAGCTTCAAAGGGCTTTAAACGACACCAGACGATGAATAAGGGTCTTATCTAGACAAACCATCGGCATTTCACAAATAAATAAAAAAGTTTACGTTTTATAAGCACAAATGCTCGCCGTGCTCTGTTCTGTGATGCGCGTTCGTGACTCACGTAATACGCAATTACGTTGAAAAGGTCACGCGTAGGTGGAAGTAACGAGTCAGTGTTTACGAATGTGAGGAAGGAGGACCATATACACATATTCAAATGTCTTTGTGTCAGTTTATCGTTTAAATGCCCATTTCGTGTGCGTATCCTGGGTGTTTTAATATTAAAAAGGCTAAAAGCGAATTTTCGTCAGGACAGAAGCGTGACCTTTTCAACGTAATTGCGTATTACGTGCCATCACGAACGCACATTTTGTCAGATTCATTAGTAAACTACATGTTATTTTGGTTTGTTGTCTATTCGTGGGAGAATCATGATCCATATTTTAAAGAAAAAAATTGTTTCGGTCATGCTCCACGTGCTCGAGTCTGTCGACAACAGAAGAGTGACGCTTTGAGGCGTCCAGTTTAAACAGCTGGTTTGTGTCTCTGTACAGACTACAGAAGGATCCCAGTATCAGAAACAAGTGGACGGATTATTTTTAATGGCGTCCCGGATCACGTCTGTGAATTATATGTTTCTTCAGACTCGGAGCATTTGACTGCAGATGTTTTGTAAACGAGGCACAGTGTAATGGAGAGTTCGCAACGAAACTGTTGTTGTAAGATGAAGCAGAAACTGTATTGTTTCTGACAGCAGCTGCATCACAAACCGGTTAAATGGCAGTTTTATATGGATAATGGTTTCAAAACACTTACTCATGTGCAATAACGAGTGGGCGTTTCCTATGCAATGACATTAGCCAATCATAACAGTGGCCGTTTACTGACAAGCCTTAAAGGAGCAGTGCCCTTAAAACAGATCATTTCAGAATGAGGGTCAGAATGAGGAGTGAAAATTATCGTTTTCCCACAAATATATATATTTTTTGTGCAAAAAACAAAAAAAAACCTTAAAGTAGAAAAAGCTTTTTTATTTAGTCTTATACAGTATATTTAAAGGGACTGTCTACTAGGAACATCACAGCTATTTATATGCAATGCATAAAAGGATATTTTTGCTGTCTGGTTTCTCAAAGTAACTAAAACTACCCATGTACATACTATGTACTTATTATAGTAATTACAATAACTGGGTAATAACTAGGTACTAACCCCGAACCTACCCCTAACCCATGTCCTTACCTTATATTAGCCAGTACTTCTTAGGTAAGTACACTGTAAGTACACGTACTGTAAAAGGAAGCGTTACCCCATGTTTATGACACAAGTCATATTTTGCCCCATATGCCCTCAGTTTATGCAACGTCTTTACATTGGGAGGATCCCAGTTAAATGAACACCTTATGGTATCGTGTTCTGCGGCCTAGATTCATGGCGTGCCACTCACATGACATGCTCACAAACACCAGCTCAAAACTATTATCCTTAGGCTATAAACAATTCATTTAATTATTTGTATATGTCTCGTAAAAAGTGTCTTTCGCACAAATCATGTTTTTCTAAAACAAAACGTAAATCTGACATTTAACAAACAGATATACACCTACTCTTTCCTAGTCATTTCTGATTGAATTCCCTTGCTGTTTTTTCCACCCTGGCTTTAACCCACATCCGCCTGTTTTAAAATGTTCAGCCTTTCCAGTTTCCACTATTCATTTTTGATGTTAGCGTGGCAAGTGGCTCCACTGTGACAAGAGAAATGATGGAGATCCCACTGAGTCTCACTATGGTGCCTCTCTCTAGCTCGGCTTCTCTCTAAATAATGAATGGGACAAAAAAACAGCCACATTTTTCAACCGTAGGAGACATGTGGGGATAATGGCAGCACATGTTGCGTGTTCAATGGCATGAAAGTATCCTCAGCTCGCCCCGCTGCTAACAACACCTTCTCTCGCCTCTCACCTGTCTCTGCTGTGCATCCTAGGCTGGGTCAAAAAACAAACTCCTCTGCAAGTATATACTGGCTTTGGTGTGTAAGTTAATAGCTGGTAACTTTATTAGGAACTGCATGAAAAGCATGTGGTTTAAATGGCAAGAATGATGTTCTACTTTTACCTTAGTGGAAAATTTGGCATCAGAGGTTTATTGAGGATGTCTTACGATTTTTTCATATGGCGACACATGTATGATGACACACAACCAATACGTGAGTTTAAATGTTTTTTTTTATTATTATTAGAGGAAGCCTTTCACAAAGTCTCTGAGTTAAAGTTAAGTCTCAAATCCTTTATGGTAATAGTTTTCCTAGTTTCTATTCTGAATTATTTAAGGGGGATTTCCTTATTCATTGAGTGATACATAAAATATCGTAAAAATTTTACTTAAAAAAATAAATAAAAAGAAACTATCACTTTTATTCAGCAAGGATAATTAAATTGATCAAAAGTGACATTTGTAATTGTACCAATTTTTTTTCTTTTTCTTTTTTTACGAACTTTTGCACGATATTCTATTTTTTTCACCTGTATATATATTTAAAACAAAATACAATTTCATGGCTAGTAAGAGAAATATTAATGGCTGGCAAAATTACTCGACTCCCTCTGTTGGCAGGTGTCATTTTGTATTCTATTCCCATAGGCTTCTAAGTTATGAATAGATTATGGATGAGTTGTGAGATGAAATTTCCTTCTCTTAAAACTCAAAGTTTCATTGAAAAAGCCATTGCAAAAAAAGTAGTGTTCTTATTTCTTTGCCATAAGAAAAATGGAAAACAACGCTCCACCCCATCACTTCCAGCTTGTTTGTCTCTGTGTGCGTTGGGCTGTAGATCAACATGCGGGCAAAGTTGATTCTTCCCAGCCACTGCCCTTCTTCTCCTTCCACGCGAGGAAGTGTGCGTGAAGGCGGAAGAGGATGGAGGGAATTGGGAGAACTCATCCAGGCGTCAAATTCACCCATGACTGCTGAAGGCCATCGTCTGCCCCCGCCCTGCCCCAAGTCCTATAGTCTACATCCCCCTCCCCAATTCCCCTGTCTCCCCATCCTGCTGTCACGTAATGTGTTGGCACTGTGGGTCCAGATGAGAATCTCAGCATTGGCTCATGGTACAGTGAGCACCACGGGGGGTCTTTATCAACATGAAAATCCACAAAGCTGCAGTCACGAACCATCCTCTCATTCACGTGCTCTGCTCACTCACTTGCTTGGAAACATAATTTAGGGAAATAACATGAGCAGCAGTGTCCGAGACTATTTCATGGCTAGTAGGAGATGAGAGAAGATCAAATACAAAGAAAATGAGAGGCAGTAATTGACACTGGAACCAGTTGTTCTGGAGTTTTAAAGGGAAAGTTCACCCAATTTTTTTTAATCATTTTATATTTACTCACTGTCATGACGTTTCAAATAGGGCCTTAACCACTGTTGACATTGAAGAGGACAAGTCCCCCCCAAATAATCAGGATATGAAGAGAGTTTCAACCAGTATAACAAAAAGTGTTTATGAATAACATTGCGTACCCTACCTTTAAACATTACATTTTTGGCTCTTCCTCTTCCTAACAGCTCGAGAATGGCAAATATTAACTACAAAATGTAAACAACAATATATAAATATTTAAAAATGCTTGTGTCCCATATTAACAGTAGCATCACAAAAAAAAGGTCCTAAATGCATAATTTCAATTCATAACAGGTTTCTTTGTGTAGCGGTTGGAGGAAGTTTGGCAATTTGCCGAGGTACTGGGGGTATGTTGCGTGCCTGTAACACTGACCCAGTTCTGACACGGGATTTGAGGGGGGTAGATGAGAAGAGGGGAGGGGTGAGTAGAAAAAAAGATTAGGGGTCTGTTTTTAAAGACCGTGCCACATTCTGTTTTCTCTCTTTATCAATAACCTACCAAATTCATGTCCAAACGTCTTCTCGCAGATGTATGCGGATGACGCTGTGATATACACTCAAGCAAAAACCACCCAACAAGCAGCTGCTGATCTTACAGCGGCTTTGGGTTATGTGCAGGATTGGTTAAAGGATTCATGCCTCATGCTGAACACTAGAAAAACTGTATGCATGTACTTTTCAAAACGCAATGTTAAAATAATAAGATCAAATGTCTTTCTGAATGGAGTGGAACTTGATTTGGTATCAGAATTTAAATATCTTGGGGTAGTCCTTGATCCAACACTTTGTTTTAAAAGTCATGTAAAAAAAGTAGCACAGGTAGTCAAATTTAATCTTAAAAATTTTCAGCATATTCGAAATAATTTAACCATGGGTGCAGCTAAAACATATTTTTTTTCAATGATTATTTCACATTTTGATTATTGTTTGACTACCTGGTCTTTGGCTTGCCCCACAACACTTAAAACCATAGAAAGTCTCTATAAAAGGGCGTTAAAAACACTAGATAAAAAATCGTTATCCCACCATTACTGTCATGTGCTAAAAAAGCATAGACTACTAGATTTTCAAAATATGATTAATTTTAAAATGGCTTGTATGATATACAAGGTTTTACACTCCCTCGCTCCTCCACCGCTGAAGGATTTTATTAAATTTAAAGATAATTCACAGAGGACCACGCGAGCCTCCGCAAGAGGCGATGTAATAATAAACCACAGGCGTACTACCTTCGGTCAGACGGTCCTGTCCGTCCGGGGTGGGAACCTGTGGAATAGTCTGCCTAAAACACTGAGAGAATGCCCTACACATAGCTCGTTTAAAGTCCAATTAAAAAGATTTTTATGGGCAAATCAAAATTGCACACATTAGTGGGTATGTTGTATATTATTATAAACTTGTCTTGTATTGTAATGTTTACATAATGAGTGTTTGTGTACTGAATGAATTTTTAAGTTTGTGAATATTGTATATAGAATTTTTGATAATTTCATGATGAATGTTGTAGATGTAAATTTTATTCTGTAATATCTTGTGATTCTTGTGTTCTAGCCTTTGGGACTACGGATGGAAACTAGCTTATAGCTACAATCCGGCATATTTACATGCATGTATCACATGTTTGTTCATTAATATGCATTGTCCCAATCAAATAAAAAAAATAATAATAATAACATAAACCGCTCTTGCCTACCTGGTGTGCATGAGATGATAACCTCTGATGCTTGATGATGGCAGAAAGGTTCCAGTTAAATTAATGATGGCTCTTTCCTTGATAAGACCTCTGCTGTTATTTTCAGCCGCCCTGCTGTGTGTCATATGTTTAATTCATGCCATCATATCAATTAAAATAGACTTATTTTGGCTTCGATTTGACCGTCTGTAATTTCTGCAAAACTAACAGCTTTAAAATGAATCTATTTGTGTTAGTGTTTTCAACAACATTGGTGTAATTTGGGATGACCTGCTTGTGAGATAATAGAAAACAAGGGCTTGTCTGAAGTCATTATTTTTGCAATTCTCTTTAGTGCTGCTAATAGCACAGAAATTACACGCTTCACCTTTCATTTGACTTCCCAGGCTATTTTAAAATGTCTCACCGGCATAACCGCCCAGTCAAATAAGTTTACTGAATCTAAAAGAGTGATTTTTTTCTTTTTCCTTTTATTCATTGAAGGTTATATAAAATGAACTTTTATATGTTTCTTTTGAGAAGGGATGTAGAAGCAGGGCCTTTCCTGTCTTGAAGTATCCATCCAGCTCGGTACAAGGTATGTGTGTTAGCATGTGTGTGTGAGGAGGCCAGTGTGTTTGAGCGCTAAGTGGAAGTGTCAGTGCCAGGGGCAGGGCCTCCCCGAGGGCCATCACTGTCACGGGAACACACTCCTACTGGTGGCAGACATCGTCCCCTCAGGCCAGCATGTGCGTGTGTGTGTAAGCCTATGCATGCGTGCCTGTCTCTCAATGCGTGAGGGAGAGAGAGTGGGGGGATCAGGGCTTTCAGATTTCGTGCAAATGTCCACATTTCTCCAGGAGGCAGACGATTGCGTGTGCGTGTGTTTAGACAGTTAGGTAAGCAGGATCACAGACAGGCTTTAACTGAGACGGGGTCAGACTCATAGAGCCCAGTGTTGTATTTGTGTGTGTGTGTGTGTGTGTGTGTGTGAGTTGGTTTATGTGATTCATGAGGACACAAATTTGTATAATGACATGTGTATTACACTGGTATTACAACTCATGGGTGGTTTATGAGGACATTTCAAAAGTCCTCATAAATCAAATGGCTTAAAAAACATAAAAAACAATGTTTTATTAAAAAATTAAAAATGCAGCATGTCTCCTGTGATGGGTAGGTTTAGGGACAGGGGCAGTGTAGGGGGATAGAATATATAGTTTGTACAGTATAAAAACCATTACGCCTATGGAGAGTCCTCATAATGCTGTTGCACCAACGTCGTGTGTGTGTGTGTGTGTGTGTGTGTGTGTGTGTGTGTGTGTGTGTGTGTGTGTGTGTGTGAAAAATCCAGCCATGATCCAAGACACTGTGTGATTGATTAAAGAAAAAGAGAAAAAAAACCCGCAACGACTTGTTCGTGATTCTACAGTGCCGATCAGTCCTGAAAATAAATGACTGAGTGAGGGGTGAAAATGACTGGTGAGAGATGAGATAATACAAATGCAAATAAATCATTCGTCTTGTCCACTCAGCAAGAACCTCTCTATTACTTCTCTTTTCACAAGTGCTATAATCAGAAGGAATCGCAGACCGTATATATTTATATATTTCCAGTAAAGTGACTGGAACACATAGCTGCAGGCCTGGTCATCATAAACACATGGTTACTGTAAGTGTAACAGAAACTGATGCTGACACAAAAAATGAAACTGGAGTGCCTGACCTTTTCTGTTAATTTTTGCTTGTAGTCACAAATGTAATGAAAGGGAAACACATCAGCTACATTGTGCTGTTCAGATCCAGGTTTAATGGGCTTTGGTGTGGCATTTGCACTCTGACAGGTTTCTTTCACTCCGAGGAGGAGTAGCAAGGCTTGGTTGTTTGTCATTCTCAGACGGTCTTTATAAAACTGCCACTGGATTCAGTGAAGTGTGACGGTGTATACAGGACTGACTTGTATGATAGAGAAACATAATCAATTACTTATTTTTTTCTCCCTGGACTCCTGGCCGTTTTGAGTGTGTGTGCAGCGGCAGTGCTAGGTTTGTGATGGATGGGTTGATAGATGGGTAGATTTATTGATGATAGGAAGGAAGTAGGTGGGTGGGTAGATGGTAGATAGATGGATTGATAATAGATAGATGATAAGTATGTAGGGAGGAAGGAAGATGGATGGATGGATGGATGGATGGATGGATGGATGGATGGATGGATGGATGGATGGATAGATGGGTGGATGTGTGGATGAATGGATGAAGGGTATGTAGGTAGATAGATAGATAGATAGATAGATAGATAGATAGATAGATAGATAGATAGATAGATAGATAGATAGATAGATAGATGATAAGTATGTAGGGAGGAAGGTAGATGGATGGATGGATGGATGGATGGATGGATAGATAGGTGGATATATAAAGGTAGATAAATAGATAGATGGGTGGATGATAGATAGATAGATAGATAGATAGATAGATAGATAGATAGATAGATAGATAGATAGATAGATAGATAGATAGATGGGTGGATGATAGATAGATAGATAGATAGATAGATAGATAGATAGATAGATAGATAGATAGATAGATAGATAGATAGATGGGTGGATGATAGATAGATAGATAGATAGATAGATAGATAGATAGATAGATAGATAGATAGATAGATAGATAGATAGATAGATAGATAGATGTTTATATTTGATACTGATATCATCCCATATTATACTTTATTTAAAAAAATATTTGACACTGATATGATACTGAGATTAGATACTGTATATATTTGTGTTTGTGTTCAGATGGATCACTCAGAGAAGGCCTGTCGTTATTGTGGCGTGAGTTATCTCATCCTGCATGAGTTCCAGCGTCTGCAGGAGCGTTTGTGTGAAGTGGAGAGAGAGCTGGAGCTGCAGAGAGGAGGCGTGGAGAGAGAGAGGAGCCTGAGAGAAGAGCTTCAGGAGGCGTACACTCGTCTGGAGCAGCTGAACACATCTCTGCTCCAACAGGAGGAAACGTGAGTCTCACACCTGATACATCTGATTACATGAACATAAAACACAACGTCTCATTTCATCTAGCAGATCATGTGTTTTTAGATCAGGGTGAGTGTTTCAATTAGGTTTAGTTTTGGGTTACAGGCATATTTATTCACTATTAGGCCTGTTGCACACATGCTGCATCTGCGGCTCATGAGATTCATTTTGGCATCCCAAAGTGTTATGTTTGGATTCTTTGTTTTGAGAGGTCAGTAAATTCCTGCTGATAAAACCAGCATGAATGCCACGTGTGTCCATGCTGGTTAGAGCTGGTTATAGCACTGGTCTAGCTGGTGAACCAGCACACTCATGCTATTCTCAAGCAAAACTGAGCTGGTTGTAGCAGGTCCACCAGCACTCCTGCTTCCCAGCATGCAAAACACACCTTTTTTCACCACATTTTCAGCAGGGATGAATATTATACCCTGGCTTGTTGAGGAGAGCTGTGCTTTGAGCCTATGATTTTCACCCATGACACTCCAGAATCATAATGGGGTTTGGATGGGTACTTATCACTCACATTTTCTTCAGAAAGTGTGACAATCTTGTATCTATCATCCCATTGCAGAAAACCATCAAAGAGACTTTATGGCAAAGAAAAAGACTAAATCTTACACCAAATCCCATCGTCCTCTTAAAAGTGAAGTTAGATTCTATAACCTGTCAGTGCTGCAGAGGAACTATGATTTTATACCACAGATTTTCCTCTTGTTTCTCATGGAGCTCGTTTTCACACCGGCTGTAAAGTTGTTAAGCACCCACAGCCCAATATGAATTCACTGATCTAGAAAATGTGACACCCACTGCATTACATACATTCAGTATTTCACTTCATACAGCATCCACCCACCTCTTACCCAGAGCGTTTACAGTTTGGATTCACACGTCATCCTACACGTCAAACTAGTTAGTGAGTCAGATCATGACTTAAAAACTAATTTCAATATATAGTCATCTGGTGTACAATCATATATATTGGTATGTCTGTTTCTAGACACATATAGAGATTTTGTATACAGCTGTCGTTAAAAGGTTCTAGTACAACATTTTTTTTTTTGTGGATGGGAACCTTTTAGGATCAAAGACCTTACATGGTCCAAGACAGTTTACAAAGGCCACTCATGTAGGCAAAGATATGTCTGGAGGCAATATATTAAAATAATAACATAAATGACCTAATTATATACAGTACTGTGCAAAAGTTTTAGGCAGGTAAGATTTTTTAAGTTTTTAAAAGAAGTCTCTTCTGCTCACCAAGGCTGCAATTATTTGATAAAAAATACCAAAAAAACAGTAATATTGAAATTTTATTACAATTTAAAACAGCGGTTTTCTATGTGAACATATAGTGAAGTGTAATTTATTCCTGTGATCAAAGCTGAATTTATCATCATCATTACTCCAGTCTTCAGTGTCACATGATCCTTCAGAAATCATTCTAATATGATGATTTGATGCTCAAGAAACATTTATGATTATTATCAGTGTTGAAAACAGTTTTTACATTTTTATTTCATGATGCTATGATGAATAGAAACTAAAAAAGAACAGCATTTATCTGAAATCTAAAGCTTTTGTAACATTAAACTCTACCCTTCAAAAGTTTGGGGTCAGTAAGAATTTAAATTGTATTTTTGGGGCAAAGAAATATAATAAATCAATACTTTTATTCATCAAGGATGAGTTAAACTGATCAAAAGTTACAGTAAAGACATTTATAATGTTAGAAAATATTCTATTTTAAATAAACGCTGTTCTTTTGAACTTTTTTATTCATCAAAATTGTGAAAAAAAAATTGTACACAACTGTTTTCAACATTGAAAATAATAATGAATGTTTTTTGAGCATCAAATCATCATATTAGAATGATTTCTGAAGGATCATGTGACACTGAAGACTGGAGTAATGATGATGATAAATTCAGCTTTGATCACAGGAATAAATTACACTTCACTATATATTCACATAGAAAACCGCTGTTTTAAATTGTAATAATATTTCACAATATTACTGTTTTTTTTTTTTTTTTTATCAAATAATTGCAGCCTTGGTGAGCAGAAGAGACTTCTTTTAAAAACTTAAAAAATCTTACCTGCCTAAAACTTTTGCACAGTACTGTATATATATATATATATATATATATATATATATATATACATACAAAAAAACATTTCTTAATTCCAGTAACTGAATGTTCTTCAGGGTTTACAGACTTTTCCAGTATTTCCTGATTACTGGTTAAGCCTTTTTTTTTTTTTTTTTTACACACAATTAATCTGTAATATAAATATTTTAACATAAAACAAAAGGAAACACAAAACACACAGCATGTTGTGAGATAATTAACCAACATCAGAGAACCATCAATATGCGAACGTGTTGTTAAATTATTGAAATATTACTTTAAAATCTCAAGGGGTGCTTTTAAGTAAATATTTTGGCCTCACACAAACGTTTGGTCTTACAGGACCGTAGCAGGTTGTGCAGGCCCCTGATGATGGTGTGTGTGTGTATGAATGCACTTGGTCGTGCGATCACTTCGTGTTGATCTATTTGCGTATGAGTGAATCGCGCCTCGTGCTCTGAACTCTTCAGCTCTGGTTTCCCTCGTGAGTCTCTGTGGGAAAGACGTGCATGTGTACGTCCTCTCTCCCAGCTGACGCGAATGTCAGGCATAATTACACCGCCACAGCAATCAAAAATGAACCTCTCAACACCTACGCCTCCGTAGTTTAGCTCAGACAGATATTCAGAGAATGAGGAGAGAGGTGCGAAGCGAGTGTGTGATTGTGGATCCCATTTCTGCGCTCCCTCCCGCTGTTGCTGATAATAGCAGGTTGTGTTCGTGTGAGCTCATGAGAAAAAGCGAACAGCGCAGCAGTCGTGCTTCTAGATCGGCCCCCACCGATTCATTCATATCCAGCACATTCCAGATCCGACACGACTGAGCAGCGGGCGTAAGCGTGTGTGTGTTTGTTATGTGGTAGACTTCTGAAATGAGGACACAAAGTCACTTCTCTGCTTTTGGGCTTTGTTTGCCCAGTGTAAATTCATGTTCTAGCTGCATTTCAAAATCAATTCAAGCTCTTTATTGTCATTGCATATACAATATGTAAAGTCGGCACACCACACCTCCAAAAAATGTCTTTTACAGACTTTCACAAAGGTGACATTTCAAGCACAAAGGCTCTTCATCACAATGACCTTTGTGAGAGTCTGTTAATAAATTGCTATATTGTTGGAGCTGTGGTTTGCTGACTTGACACTTTTTCCTGTGCAAGTTATTTTTGGCCGAGCACCCACTTCGAGCAATGTGCAGGCTTTTGTTTATGCTTAGATAGTTTATATAAAGAAATAAGATTATAAAATATAAAGTTTTTAACATAAAGAAATGTTTCTTGAGCAGCAAATCATATTAGAATGATTTCTGAAGGATCATGTGACACTGAAGACTGGAGTAATGATGATGAAAATTCAGCTTTGATCACAGGAATAATTTCACTATAACAATATTGCTGTTTTTAAAAATAAATAAAACCTTGGTGAGCATAAGAGACTTCTTTCAAAAATATTATATATAATTGTCAGGAATCCTCCACGAGAGAGCCCAAACGCAGAGATGAGTGAAGAATGTTTATTGACAGGGCCGTAGATAAGGCACGAGAAGGTAAGGAGTAGTGACAGGCCAAACACAGGGCAGGACACACAATAGGAGAAGTGGCAGGTCGGGTTGAGACTGCAAAGGTGTGACGGCCAATGGTGGACACGAGGCAGTGGCTCAGGGAACCAGAGGCTCGACAGTGGGTGATGAGACGATGCAGGAGAGTCAGCGACTGCAGGAACCAACAACACAACAAGAGATACACAAACCAGAGCAAATAAAAACTATATAACTGGAATCTGAAAAGAAAACAAAAGAAACAAATACAAATGCCAAAACATAAACCCTTAACTTGCAAAACAAGACAAAAGCAAAATAAATAAGTTCTACAAAAAAAACCCCAGTAAAATAAGAACTAAAATTTTTGTGAGAAACAAAAAACTTAATACATAAATATAAAACGAATTTTCAAACAAGCAAAAACTAAATCTAGCACTGACTGACAAGATCTGCAAGCAACATATGAACACACACAGAACAAACCAGCAAAGACACGAGTGACAGAGGCACAATATAAAGGGAACAGCTGAGGAACAGGTGAAACCAATCAAACAAACACCAGAGGAGCACGCAAACACTGACACAACATATAACAAGAAAAATAGGAATCCATTATTGAAATGGTCATGATTTTTTAAACATTATATTAATTTCCATAACTTTTCTAGGTATAGAAATCACAGACATAATACGTTGAACAACGTTTTTTAAACAGAAACGGTGATGCGTTGAACACACTGTTCTGATGACGCAAGAGTTGCAACTACGGCAGCTGAGAAGGCCATTCTTGGTGTTCTTTGTGAAGAATTTCCGGAGCCTGATGAAGTCGGTATAAATATGTGTTTAATTCTACAAAATATGCCCGATGTTACAGTTACTGCACTTGCCGCCCAGAACACAAGAGAACATCCCAATCGAGTGAAGGGATTTGTGGAAACTGAAATGGAAGCGCACATCTTACCTAATAAAGACTAAAACATCTATTTAGCCTCACATACTGACTTTATTTGTAGGTCATACTGTTTTAATACCCTGTATTTTCTTTCTCATTTTTAGGAAAAGCACTTAATTACCATTGTTTATTTATATACCAAATGTCATACATTTGCAATGAAGCTAAAAATATAAACAACTACATCATTATGTTGATATCCTATATTTTTACAATAAAACTTACGACAAACATGTCTTCTAATATCCTCAGTTGTTGCGTATACCGAGCTGCATCGAACACATTTGTAAATTACTTTCCTTGAACCCATTGTGCCAGTTACCTTTAATACCGCATGCTTTATATAAATGTTGCTGCTGATTGGACGGCAGTTCTGACACGCCCACCAAACAAGAGAAAACGCATCTCAAACCCCGTTGCACACCGTTTCTGGGAAACATGACGTTCAACCCGGAAACCGTAGCCAAACGTTGTGCACCGTTTTGAATTTGAACGTGCCCCTGGTGTCTACTGTATTGTTACACATCATGCCATAAAGGTCACATGACCTTCAATTTAACAAGTTGCACGAGATGCTCACCCACAGATGATCATTTCAAATCATTTTAATTTTAAAAATTATTTTTGATTCTGATGTGATTAAAAGTGGAGATATTTAAGTGTGTGAATTGTTTAGGCTGTAATTAATTAGCCCATTTTCACCAGTTTGAGACAGAGTAGCACATCTGATGCAAGATGAGTCAATCACAACCAGCTTCGAAAGAACGGATGCTCTGCATACTATTTGATCTCGTGTTTCATAATATTTGTTCTGTTTTACTGTTGCACTCATTATGATCTTTTTTTGAGATAGCACTTTTCCTGAGAAAACAGTGTTTTTGCTCTTGTTGCTTCTGTTTGTATTTTGAAAGATTGCCTCCATTTTCCTACACCTAAAACTTAATCGCACTTATTTGAACAGTTCAAATCATCCATCACTGTGTGAAGATGAATTGGGTCACAGCTTAATATGCTGATTGACAACAGCTCTAGTTGAGACTTTCGGTTTGACTCAAGACAGTTTTGCGACCTGCTAGTGAACCCTCTGAGGTGACGCAAAGCAAAACTCTTTGCTAGAGAAAGGAAGAGGCAGATGTGAGATGGCAGTAAATGGATCGTGGGAGAGACAGCATGTGGTAGATGTAGATAGTTCAGTGGGCAACAACATCCGGGAGAGAGGTGTGAGAATGGCACAGTACATGTTGCTGTGAATAAAGCCATCAGATAGGCTTATTGAATAGACTGAATTCTAATGCAGGTTTTAGAATAACAAAATAAAGTGTGTTAAAGGTGAAGTGCATCATTTTTACTCCACTAAGCACATAGCTTGTGTGTGTGTCTGCGTGCGTACGGCCTTACGCAATGATATAAATGTATGGGGCGAACAGCACTGTACTGGATTTGGTGGTTTTTCACTTCCTCATCGTGCCTCTCTCAGCTGTGTAGAGAACTTGATATCTTGGTACTTCTTGCACGCATGTTTACCAACTGCTCTGGGCCTGCGGTGAGCCTGTATAAGCGTAGATAGACCTCTGTCACTGCGAGGGTTAATGTGTTTGCATCATCCAGAGATGCAGCTGCCATATATGCACATGTACACGACACGTACAACATGAACAAAGACACGCTATTTGCCTGCGGTTGGCACAGGAAGTGGAAGAGGGCAGTACATAGGTGTGCTATTTTTCTCAGCATGCTTTTCTGCCCTGCAAATACACAAAACACATATTTAGACATTCTGCATTACATCTGAAACGTGATGAGAACCGTGTTGTAGAGGCAAGCGCTTATTCAGATGTGACTGTGCACTTGTCGTATTTATGTGGCCGTACTTTATTTATATGCTAATGCGTGTTTGCGAAGGTGATGGAAAAGTCTTTTGTTTTTGTGAAATTATGTCTGACAGCCTCAATTAGTTTTGAGATATGAATGTTGAAAGGGCCGAGCCGTGCTTAGCTTTGTTCTCGGCTTAACTAATAGAGATCGACAGGCCAGCTGTGGGGAGCTGCTCTTCAAAAAACATATTCAGTTATCTTGTCTTTTCTAATATTATTATTGTTAAAAGATTCATTTTTTAACCTCATATGCGTAGTGTATGTGGTCGCCAAGCCAGTGAGCGGTGGAGCAGTTCCTGTTTTCTCTCTGCGTGAGTTCAGACAGAGGTCACACAACGGCTTCTTTCATTATTGATAAGTGGTTCCCTTAGTCGTGTGAGTGTGTGAATTTAAATGACCCCCTGCGTCTCCCTGTAGGGCTCAAGAAGACCCCATCAGCGTCATATCATTAATGGAGCTCTAAACAATGTCAAACCCTGACTCATCAGTATCCATGTCAGATTTGCATGTCACGGACAGGGTCAAAAGATCAACTGATGCATGATGGGATTGGAGTTATAGATAGGTTTACAGAATAGATTCATCTAGTTCAGGTCTAGGGCACTACAGGGGATCCGGCAGGTTTAAAAGGGAAGCGTGGAGAATGTAAATCAGACACTCTGGGCTGTTTGTGATGATGTTCTTGATTTGTCAGAAAAAGAGGCTCTGCATGAATGAGTCAATGAAGGGATTAGAGATTCAAATCAGGCCTGTGTCATGCCACTTTATCAGGAAACTGCCCGAAACGCTTGTCTTTGATGAGCTGCTGCAATATGAGTTTAGTTGCAGGCTATAAGCAAAGCATCTGTAAATGGAAAAGGAGGATAAATTATTTTTAGTGGTTCTTGTTGTGATTATGAAAATTACACTCCCTAATAATAACTCTGTAATTAACACTGCAAAGAGATCAGGCTCCATCAAGACTAATTATTCTTAACCAAATTTTTATTTACCTTTCTATTCATTTCCCAAGCCAGACTTTAGACATTCAGAAGAAATACTAGCGTTCAAAAAAGTATGTTTTTATTTATTAGTGAGGATCATATGTCAGATTAGTCAAAAGTGACAGGAAAGACATCTATAATGTTACAAAAGATTTCTAACACAAATAAATGCTGTTCTTTTGTAATTTCTATTCATCCAAGAATCCTACACTATTTTTTTTTATTTTATCACGGTTTCCACAAAAATATTAAACTGAGATGTTGAGATGTTCCTCTCAGTGCTGGAGGTTTGACAAACACCAACCGAATACTGAGACATTCTGACATTCCTGTTCATTTCTCCACTCAAATTTTAAGTCAAATTGTCATGCTGATATTAATATAATTTGTATTGACGTTAGAAACAAATGCAAAATAGAAGAATTTTTACTCATGGTCTTTTGGACCCCATTTACACATAACACTAGAAGTCGACACAAAGCACATTTGGGTTGAATCAATTGAAATAGAAATAAAGAAACCTGTTGGAGTGATGTAAGATGGTAGATGTGAGATGTGAGATTACTGTACATGCTTGTCCTGCTGTTACTGAGAGCAACCAAGCAAACAGAACTGAGTCCTGCGAGTCTGAGTCAGCGCCAATCATGCTAATACACCCACTCACTCACTCATCCACTCACTCACTCATCCACTCACTCACCCGCTCACTGACTCACTCACTCACTCACCCACTCACTCACTCACCCGCTCACTCACTCATCCACTCACTCACCCGCTCACTGACTCACTCACTCACTCACCCACTCACTCACTCACCCGCTCACTCACTCATCCACTCACTCACCCGCTCACTGACTCACTCACTCACCCACTCACTCACTCACTCACTCACTCACCCGCTCACTCACTCACTCACCCACTCACTCACTCACTCACTCACTCACCCACTCACTCACTCACTCACTCACCCGCTCACTCGCTCACCCACTCACTCACTCATCCACTCATCCACTCACTCACCCGCTCACTCACCCGCTCACTCACTCACTCACTCACTCACCCACTCACTTACCCGCTCACTCACTCACTCACCCGCTCACCCACTCACTCACTCATCCACTCACTCACTCACTCACTCACTCACTCACTCACCCGCTCACTCACTCACTCACTCACTCACCCGCTCACCCACTCACTCACTCATCCACTCACTCACCCACTCACTCACCCGCTTACTGACTCACTCACTCACTCACTCACTCACTCACCCGCTCACTCACTCACTCACTCACTCACTCACTCACCCGCTCACTGACTCGCTCGCTCACTCACTCACTCACTAACTCACTCACTCACCCGCTTACTGACTCACTCACCCGCTCACCCACTCACTCACCCGCTCACTCACTCACTCACTCACTCACTCACCCGCTCACTCACTCACTCACTCACTCACTCACTCACCCACTCACTCATCCACTCACTCACCCACTCACTCACCCGCTTACTGACTCACTCACTCACTCACTCACTCACTCACTCACCCGCTCACTCACTCACTCACTCACTCACTCACCCGCTCACCCACTCACTCATCCACTCACTCACCCACTCACTCACCCGCTTACTGACTCACTCACTCACTCACTCACTCACCCGCTCACTCACCTGCTCACTGACTCACTCACTCACCCGCTCACCCACTCACTCACCCGCTTACTGACTCACTCACTCACTCACTCACTCACCCGCTCACTCACTCACTCACTCACCCGCTCACTCACCTGCTCACTGACTCACTCACTCACTCACTCACTCACCCGCTCACCCGCTCACCCACTCACTCACTCATCCGCTCACTGACTCACTCACTCACTCACCCGCTCACTCACTCACTTACTCACTCACTCACTCACTCACTTACCCGCTCACTCACTCACTCACTCACTCACTCACTCACCCGCTCACTCACCCACTCACTCACTCACTCACTCACTCACTCACTCACTCACACACACACACACTCACACACTCACTCACTCACTCACTCACTCACTCACCCACTCACTCACTTTTTTCTTTCTTTTATTAGTTTGTTTGTCTTTCTTTCTTTTGTTCTTTCTTTTATGAAACTATTTTTTGTCTGTTCTTTCGTTCTTTGTCTAATTTCTTTCGTTCTTTGTCTAATTTCTTTCTTTCTTTCACTCTTTCCTTCATCCTTTCTTTTGCTCATACTTTCATTCGTTCGTTCTTTTTTCTTTCTTGTATTCGTTTGTTTGTCTTTCTTTCTTTCTCTTTTCATTTGTTGGTTCTTTTGTTCTATTGTTGTTTTATTCTTTCATTCCTTCATCCACTCTTTCATTCTTTTGTTCTTTCTTCCATCTGTTCTTTTATTCTTTTGTCTATACATTCGCTCTCTCACTTGTTCATTAGTTCGTAAAGCGTGAGTTCTATTTTCTATCCTTTCTTCTCTCACCCCATCAGCCTCATCATCTCAAACCCCAGGCCCTGCTTGCGTATATTTTTGCGTATGTCTGCTTACACTAGATGCGAATACAAAAGATATTTTGTGTATGCAAACCCAGAGGCCTCATTCACCCACCTGCACATAATATGCGTTTGATATACTTTCATGTGTCTTGCTTGTTTGGGAAAACATGAGTAGGCCACACATTTAGCTTCAGGCACACACTGAAGACTCAACGGTTGTGATGACAACGGCAGCGGCAACAGAGTAAACTGCAATAGAGTAAACAAGAATAAAGGCCTCCTGTTGTGGGCTTGAAGGAAAGGAGTGTGTCACAATAATGCACATGATTTTCATATTTCAGCTGAGTGTTTTGTGATCTCATTCAAGACCCAAATGCATAAACTTTGGTGAGCCTGGGGAAAAGCGGATGACTGAAGTAACATCAGAGGATCACACATCCCTGAGAGAAAGAGAGTGTGAGTGTGTGTGGTTTAGTGTGTCACCTCGGTGTTTGTGTGCATCTCATCTTGTTTGTGTTTTATGATGTTTGGTTTCCATGAATGATGCCATAGCAATGATTGTAATCAAGGAAATACTTTAGGATGGGAAGGACAGGCTCTTTCCCTGGTTTACACATGCACTATTGCCCTTTTGAAATTTGCGTGCTACTTCTATTCTTGTTTTCACATTACCGCTTCATTTGCTCATCAGCGCCAAGTAATAAAATTATCCAGACCGTACATGTCAGTTCAGTTAATTAGGATTAGGTTTTGTTTGTCTTTGCAATGATTAAAGCGTACTTGCATTAAATTTCCAAAGGTTTGAGAGTGCATAGTCCACATAGCAGCTTCTCAGTAGCCTGGTTCTTTCAGTAAGACAGTGATTTAGACTGCAGCTCTTTGAACTTCTCGACTGATCGGGAATGTGAGCATGAGTCACGTCTCTGTTCTGTGTTCATTACTCTAATGCTCCACAGCTTCACACTGCTGATCAAAAGCTCACGTTCAAGCGCTCACTGGGTCTTCCGGCATGCCGAAAGAAGCAGAAACGCCACATTCTGTTGGCATGATGCTGTATACAATACTAGGTAATCGTTGCATAATTGATTTGGTGTTAGATGGTGTGATGTTGCTTCTGTTGATCACAATGACTGGCAAGAAATGGTTGGATGTGTGTTGGCAGAATAGACTTGAAAGCGCACAAAGACGAAGAATGCAAGGAAATAGTTTTTTAATTCAATAATCAGGATACAGACACATTCAATTAACAAAGATGTGATAGGACGAAGACCTAACAGGGAGTATAGCCTATACACGGACTAAATGAGGTAATTAACGAATAACAGGTGAACACAATCATTAATCAAACACACTTGAAAACTGGGTCAAATTATAGGGCAAACAGGAACAGAACTAAAACACAAAGAAACTAAGCCAAAACAGAACATACTGTATATGTGACGCCTACTAAAAGAATATCTCTATAAGATTGAGTACAAGAATTGGCCAAATATACTTCAATACAAATATACTTAGTGTAATTTTTAGTTTATTCCTGAGAAGTACATAAAAAGTTGATTGAAAGTATACGGTACTTTCATATTTTAAAAGAAGTATACTAATAGCACACTTTTGAATGAACTTCCAAGGGAAGTCAATTCTTTAATGCATTCCAAGATGGCAAAAATCTAAATTTAATGATAAAAATTGTTTAATCTTTTATCACATTGGCGAAATCTTCCGTCTCACTGTTATACTGTAGGGGGCGCTGTTACACATCTTCTGAAAGAGTACTGACTCTCAAAACACATGTGAAGAAGAAGCAGAAACAAGCGAAAGCATATGTAATCAGATGCACATGTAAAATAACATGATCATTAACATTAAACGGCGTATAAATCAAATCTGCCGAATGTAACTGAATGAAATGTGGAGGACTGAAGCTTTGAGTGTGTTGATGGACTCGATCGACTCCATCTGTGTTTTGATCATCCTTCTGAATCCCATCCAGACGTAGTCTTTGACAAAAACACGATTTTCTCAGTTTTTTGCTCAAAATGTTGCTTTTTTATGAAACTTACCCATTGATAAAATAAGAATGCATGAAGCTTGAATAAAATGTTTTTTTTTTTTTTTAAACAGAGGATCTGTTCTTTCTTTATTACATGTTCAGATATTCATACATCAAAATATTCTGTGGAAAATTAAACTTCTGTGAAAATGATCAAATTTGCCGGCGGTGGCTGACAACTTTTTTCAAAAAGGCTGGTGGGGAAAGACTTCATTAAAATCTGACAATTTTAATGAATATTTGTAAGTTATGCATTTTTATGTTGTTAGCTTAGCAATATGGTAACACAATCTCTACTGAAAATTTGTTGATTCGTCTGTGTGCTTCATATGAGGAGTTTATGCCTGTGAAGAGTGTTCAAAATCATTTACTTATGAGGTTTGATTTCAGACAGCAGCTGCCGGTGTAGGCCGTAGACAGCAAGCAGCTCACAGGTATTGGAACAAAGCCAGTGACATAAATGTCAATAAGTAGCATAAAATCATTATAGTGATTCACCATTGCATGCACACTGATAAATGTGCGGAAGCACACGTGCACTCAGCCTCCCAGTAAATCACACATTAATAGAAAGAGCAGGTCGGTTCAGCGGCTCGCTCACGCACAGCCAGTTGCTATCTGTTATCACGATTCTTTCAGCCTCCCACACACACACACACACGCACACACACACACACAGACAGCCCTGTAGACGAGAGAACAGCAGAGTCGTCTTTAGTCTGGGATTTGCTGGCCATTATCACGACTCTTGGTACACACACACACACACACACACTGTAGGCAGCTGACACTGTGCGCTAATTCTGATTGAGTAACGTGAGGTAATGAACCAGACATTGTGCACTATTGAACTGTGTCTCATTAAGCCTCGCTTTGAAACAACAGGACCCACATCTCTACATTTACCCATGATGCAGCAGGACCACTCGACAATGCTGACATCAGTCTGCGCTAAAGCTTAATGTATGGATTTATGAAATAGTCTGTAAGCTGCTCATCTCTGCAAGCTTTCTAAATACCCATAAGCCCCGTTATTTACCTGTGTGGATGGTGGGAATGTAAAACGCGAATAACAGAGACATCTGGAGATGAATATAATGTGTCATGTTGCTCTCTCTCAATGCCCTTAAATAAGTGATGAAGATTCTGGAACCGGTCTCTCATGTCCTTACAAGACTGTGGCGTGTGTAATTTTACAGACAGTACTGGGTACAGTGCATTCTGAAGCCATCTGTGGCTACGCGATATATTTTACCATGGCTGGACCGTCTGACAGCAGAAGTGAGAACAGTACATTCTCACTCTTGAGAATGATTTGTTAAGGGGAAAATGAAGAGTCAAAAGAGCCTCGTCTTTCATTTCCTTTGTGGGGTTTTTGAAGTCCTTATTTCACAGAATGAGCAGAGACCGTATATCAGATATGTCGAGCTAAGAATGTTAATCTGGAAGCAGTTTTTGCCACTTATGCACTTTCAGTTCCCATACACACACTATAAATGAATCTGGCAATTTAACATTATCCATAACAAAAGAGTAAATCCATTAGGATAACTTTATATAGAGTGGGTGTTTGGTTTTAGGTATTTTATTGGAGTTTTCATAAAACCTTGCTTGTTTGTTTGTTTTGTTTTGTTCTGTGTGTGTGTGTGTGTGTGTGTGTGTGTGTGTGTGTGTGAGAGAGAGTGAATTCCCTTCTATTATCATCCCTTTCTGGTATTCTGTAATCTTTTTTATTCACTTCTTTCATTTTCCTTCACTTTACTGCTATTGAAATTAAAATATCTTTTATGTCTTTAACGGCTTCATAACCCATTCTTAATTTTAGATATGTGTGTGTGTGTGTGTGTGTGTTTGTGATAATATAAGGAAACATATTACCTTTCATAAGATTTTTAATCTTCACTAAGTCACTCATGCTCAACAAGGTTGCATTTATTTGATCAAACATACAGTAAAAACTATACAATATTGCAAAATCTTACAATTCGAAATAAATGTTTTCTATTTGAATGCATTCTAAAATGTAATTTGGCAAAAATGTAATGACGGCAAAGCTGAATTTTCAGCAGCCATTAGTTACTCCAGTCTTTAGTGTCACATGATACTTTAGAAATCATTCTAATATGTTTATTAGGTTACACTTTATTTTAAGGTGTCATTGTTACAGTGTAATTATACATTTAAGTACTGAGTAATATTAATTAACAACATGTACTTACTATATGTTTTGGGTAGGATTAGGGTTTGGTTTAGGGTTAGTTGCATGTAATTATGCATACAATTACTGTATTTTATTTTATTATTTTATTATTTATTATAATAATACTGTAATTAAGTAAATTACTGTTATTATTACTACGGTAAGTACATGTAATATGTAACAAGGACAATGTCAAATAAAGTGTTACCATTTATTATTAATGTTGAAAACAGTTGTAATATTTTTGTGGAGATCAGCCACAGTCCAACAGTCAGGATGTGTTAGGCTTTCAAGAACACCACTGATTATTCCATTTAAAACCAGAGAAGGTTGAAGGGCATATCAATTTAATAATAATAAGAAAAATTAATTTCTAGTTTCTTAACTATTTTCTATTGCTGTAGAGGGCTGTTAACTGAAATACATTTTTCAAAATGCAATCCAACAGCTGCTGCACACCAGAAGCTGTCTACGCAACATATCCACAGCGTGTGCACAAACACTGGGCCTTTCTGGGTTCAGCTACTGATTGAAGAGGAAACTGATCCATTGAAGTTTTTTAGATCTGCATGCATTCTAATTTCTCTCTCACACACACACACACACACACACACACACACACACACACACACACACACACACACACACAAACAGATGGTGTGAATGAAATGTATGACTTCGCACAAGAACCCAAGAATCTGCAGCTGTGAATCTTCTGAAGGTCTAAATTTATTCATACCCATGTCTTTTACCAGAACAAACTCAAACAATAGCGCTCACACACACACACACACTCTCTCTCATGCTCTTGTTCGGTCTTACACATATAGACACACGCAAACACAATGATATCACACTGATATACGTATCAGCTATTGCCTCAAGTTTGATAATCCCCGGTCCGGGATCTCCAGTTGCTATAGCCACCATTTCTGTGTGAGATCCACAAAAGCCCATAATACTCTGCAGCCTGTATATATATTCCCTACAGAAGTCTGTGTTTCATTTAGTCACACACACTCCACACACACAGCGCGTAACGCAACCCTCCTGCTCTGTGGCTGGGCCGCTCTCCTGCCATTGAACTTTTATTGAGGGAAAAAGAAAGGCTTTTTATATTTGGAAAATCAACAAGTGAAATGTTTCCACACAAGCAATATTGTTCCATATATATATATATAAAAAAAAAACTCAACGTAGTAATTATTGTGCCATTGCTGCTTTCTCTCTATCTCTCTCTCTCTCTGTGGTGTTTCCAGCACGAGAGCCCTTGACCTGCAGCTGTGCGTGGTCACGCGTGAGACGGAGAGAGAGCTGGAAAACGAGCGCTCTTGCCGCCTGCACCTCAGGTAAGGAAACGAGGGAACAATGGCGTAGGACAGACAAAAGAACGAGAGCAGCTGATCGGGTCGTGCGAGTGTGTGAGGAGTGTTTGCAGTAGCCACTTCAGCCACGGCACGACAGGAAGAGATGCAGATGGGAAACAACTGTGTGCGTGTGTGAGGACACTTGTGGGTGTTTGCAGGCACAAGTGTGAGAAAAAATACAGAGTGAAAAGGGAAGGAGAACTAAAAAGAGAACAAGCGTACATTAATTTGAGCAGAATAGATTTCTGTGTAGTTGAATACTGCTATTATGTAAATAAAAAAAAATAGATACATGATTGACCATTGAGTTTCTTATTTTAGTCACATTGCTTACGTAAAGAGTTCCCTAAAGATATGATGTTCCAGCATGTCTAATTGACAATCACCAAAGAAGCATGTCAATATTATTCAGGAAAAGATTTTCTTGTCAAAGTAATACAATTTTGTGTTGCAAAAATGAGTGTACCCTCCTGAAAGGCAAAAAAAAAAAAAAAAACTAAATAAAACATTAAAGGCAAATTAAAGGCAATTTTGGATCCATAGGTGAGTATGTTGAACTGAAAGATTTAAATAAGTGTTATTTATTATTATATTTCTCAGCATCACCTCTTGATTCATCACTCATCACACAACTTCCCATTTTCAGTCTGATGTTTTTCTGAGACACCAATGTTTTTTTAAGTTGTGTATTTGCTTAAATATGGCTAATTTCCAGTGTGGTTAAGACCATTTTGCCCAGGAGTGTGTGTATTTTTATTCTGTTCGAGGCTTGTTCCTGCAGGTATCTGCTGTTTGAGATGTACACAGTTAATAATCAGGTGCTGTGAAGTGAGGCTGTCATGTACTCGGTTGACTGGCAGGTGATAATGCAGTCGTGAGCTCTCTGACAGGCTTTTCTCTTCAACCGTCTATGTGGGCGGCACACACAAAGGCCATGATGGCGTCATGCTGCAAAGTGCTATGAAAGGTGTGTGTCAGGGGAATGTAAGCGAGTAAAGGAGTGTGTGGCAAACTTTTATCTGTGGTTAGTGTGCATCAGCTCAGTGCCTGGAGTTGCTTGAAAACCCTTTTTCTAATTTGCTCTGAGTTTGCTCTCTTTGTCACATTTTGAATATGATTATTCCAGCTGATGTTTGACACCTGTGCAGATTTTTAGAAATCTGTCAAAAAAAGTCGTAGTTATCAGCTTTAAATATGCTGCCAAAACTATTACAATTCAATTCAATTCAACTTTATTTCCAGACTCAAGGTCGACAGAGAGAAAACATACAACAACCTACACAAAATTACATACAATACAAAAGATTTAAAATAGACAATTACGCCAATATTTTCTCATAGATGACTGGTATCGCACCACACTTTGCCTAGGGTTTGACAACAGCATAATAATAGCATTCTGTGAATTATTCAGCTGACAATTACATTTATACATCAAATTTTTCATTAAAGCCATAAAGGTTTTCTCTAAAAAAGGTGCTCTAAAAAGGTTTATCTTAACCTGATCCGAACAAATATAAAAAATATTCACCAACATATTAGCTTGGGCATATAACATTCAGCACTGCCTATACATATCGCCATCATCACTCATTTCATCATTAATGACATGCCCCAAATATTTCCTTTTAGTGCATACGTTTAGTACTTGCCCTGACAAATAAACTCTGGAAAATGAAGGTCCTTATCCCCTTTTGATCTACATATCATGGCAACACTCTTCTTTGCATTATATTGCACATCATATCTAATCCCATAATTAGAGCATATATTTAGCATCTGAAAGCCAGCACTACTTGGAGAAAAAATGATCTCCAGATCGTCAGCATACATAAGATATTACAGAAAGACAATACCGAAAATAAACATAAGATCAAATTAAAGGTGCAATGTTTAAATTAACACAGGAGCAGAATACAGTTGTCAGTCCTGTATTTGAGCCCTAAATACGGTTACGTTCACACACGGTTCAGTTATTAATGGGAGTGACAACCTAATTCTGTAACTGAACTCACACCTGTACATTTTCAGGACTCGCAAACGCATTGTCAGAAAACCCGCGCTGTGTGAACAGAACCGGACTGGACAACTCGTTTTCTGTCACGTCATGCAGTGCGAGAGAGCCGCTCTGTGCTCCACATTCACGTGTCTACAGAGTGTTGCAGATTTTCATGTGTGGTTTCGTTAACTTACATCGCCCGAGATATGAGGGTTTTAGATCCAGTCACTGTTCTCCACACAATGCGACTAATACTCTGCTCTTCACCAGATATAAACGCTGCTGTCGAAGGGATAGCTCACCCAAAAATTTTTATTCTGTCATAATTTTATCACTCTCATGTCGTTCCAAACCCGCAAGACATTCGTTCATCTTCAGAACACAAATTAAGATCTTTTTGATGAAATCCGAGAGCTTTCTGTCCCTCTATTGACAGCGCATCATTGCAACTTTCAAGGCCCAGAAAGGTAGTAAAGACATCATTAAAATAGTCCATGACTACAGTGGTAGTTGCGCATGCACAAAAGGTATTCTCGTCGCTTCATAACATTACATTTGAACCATGTCACGTGGACTATTTTAACGATGTCTTTACTACCTTTCTGGGCCTTCAACTATAATTGATGGCTGCATTTGATCTTTTTGTACCGCAATTGCCAGGCTTTTAAGTTCCAGTACATGTTTTCACTGTTTACTGTGCATACTTCACACTTCCCTGCTACCTAGAAACCTCGTAAAATCTTCCTTTCGAGATGTTATCTAACATATTTCCACATGCATGTCAAAGCAGAGCGTCACCCTTGCGTTGAACAGTGTGTTGAAGCCTTGACACTAGTCATGTGAAAAAACCTAATGCACTGTAATAACAATTTGTACTACAGACATGAATGATACTTCAAATCATGAGACTCATTGAAAAGAGTTAATGAGTTTGCTATTATTTTAATCAGACAAAAATGGAAATGTTATTGTTTACTCAGTAACTTTTTTTGTCCATACAGTGAAAGTAAATGGTGTCTGTATGTTCAAAAACAGTTAATTTTTATTCAAAGTATCTTCTTTTGTGTTCCATTGAAGGAAGAAAGCCATAGATATGTAATGACCTATTATATAGGAATGTGTGGCGTTGTGGTAGCCGTTATATTGACTTTCTCAGGATGCCTTTCACATTTCTCAAAGCGTACATTGCACCCTATCAAAATGTATCCCTGGAAAAACAAAATGTTCTATTCTCTGTTCCCGTGCTGAGAGGGCTAGTAATGTTTCATGATGGTTAAAGTGTTTCTCTCGTTCTCTCATTCACTTTATGGATTGCAGCATTAATGTGTTGTGCGCCAGTCAAACATTGAAACACAGTACTCAACTTTCAAATCATTGCACTGATAAAAGAGAGCCATAGAGATTGACTGATGACAGGATTTTCTTTTTTTGGTAAACTATCCCTGTAAGGTTTTCACTCGGTGAATGATAAAATGGGTGAAACTTACATTAACACAAGGACCTAAATTAAGTTTCAAACATACAGCAGGTTTGGGAGAAGCCTAATAATTCAGTCCTGTCCATCATAATTACAAGTGTATATGAGCAGAAGTTATTGCACTGTCCCTCCGGCGTCCCTCCACCTCCCTATCTCCTCTGTCTCTCATTACATTACATCTCATTAAAATACGCCCAATGGAAACAATTGCGCAATTGATAAAAAACATTTATCGCATTAAAAGCTTTTACGCTAGTATAAGGGGCATACAGGTTTCCTTCCATTAAAAATAAGGACTAGTGCGTTGGCTGGGATATATATAAACCATATAAACCAACCAACATTCGTTGCCATGATTGGAATGACTGATCACAAGAGGAAAAACAATACGTTTTAGTCACATAACATCGGTTAATGGAAACGCTGTCATTTCGCAATATTTTTTTATTGACATTTAGAAAAAAATCGCAAAAGTTTTGCACAAATCTGTAATGGAAACACGGCTAATGTCTCATGCAGTACCGTTATAGCGGGGTTGAGCTCGGAGCTTGAGCTGAGCTTTGGGTTCGAGCCTCTGTTGAGGACAGAAAACCAAGTTAGTTTTCCATTAAATATTAAGAGTGGGTGGGCAGGCATATTTCTTACTTGAAATGGTGAAATCAGTGTGGAATCATTTGACTTGAGCCTGTAAGCAACCACACAGAAACATGCTAAAAACACTCGTAACTCTAGGCTATAGCAATGCTCTGGCAACTACCCACAACATTCTAGCAATATACGCTATTAAAAAATGAAATATTGATATCATAGTAATCTTACACACACACAATAGTATTATAAGTAGTCCAGCACCAGTAAGTAGCCGACACTCCAAGATGCGTGTGGGTTTATTGCACCTTAGTGCTGGTTTACACCCACCATAAACATTTTTTACACCCATGGAAAAAATTAGGTTAGTGGACATGACAGGTGAGACACATTTCGTGTTTTCTCTTATTTTGGGCCAGAGTTAAAGACAAATCTGACTGACAAATTTGTCAAAATGTCAATAGATTTGTTTAATGTTAATGTACTAAAAATCTGATATTGTGGCAACCCTACACCCTAGTATTGTGGCGGCTACGTGCATTGACAATCGTTACTCATATTTTCATCAGAAAATCAAAAAATGTAGTTGAAGAAGAAGTGTTTCCCTGAAGGTCGGTAAAATGAGCGCTTCCTTTATTCTCTACTTCACAGAGATGTGAAGTAGATTTCAGCTCATCTTTGAACTGCCTCAGTCATCAGAGCAAAGAGAAAATGAAATAGTGCGATTCTTAGATGTCTTTCCTCCTTAACCCCCAAGCCGTAATGCCAGCGTCACTTTAAAAGCCCCTTTTCATGTCTGGTGTGTGTGCATATTTAGTTTCTGGAGTGAAGTGTGCTCCACATATGGGGCTTGTGCGTGTGTAGCGTGAGCTCTCTGTAGCGTGAGGTCTAGCAGTCTGTTCGGTCAAAAGGTTTATATCCTGATTATAGACTACGCCCCAGCGCTTCACAGAAACACACGGGAAGTATAAACTGTTTGATCCATGATCACCCCTAGGAAGGTGAAGAGCACCAGAATGATAATGTTAATGATTTATAAAGACCGTTATGATGAAGTTAAGGGTCTGAAACTGGTCAGGCTGGGAATGCTGGGAAGCAGGGGAAAGGAGGCTTAAGCAGCTGGCCAGACACACACACACATCAAAAACAGACCATGTGCTGTCCAGACACACTCCAGAAACACTTCAAACCCTGAGAGCGCAACGAGAACTAAAGAGAGGAAAGGAATGGGGAACAAAGACAGAAAAAAAGACTAGAAGAACGAAGGGTCAATCTGAATGGGTCAGGCGTTGCACTGCAGTCCAGTTTAACTGACAGGGCCAGATGTGCTGAGACACACAGCTGTCTATCAGGTTTATTGATGAGGTTCTCGTCTCTTCTGTCTAGTCTGATCTTGCCCGTTTCATCTCCTCTTTTTTTCTCTCGTTTCATCTCTTTTTTTTCTCGTTTCATTTCCTCTTTTTTTCTCACCTCGTTTCATCTCCTCTTCTTTTCTTTTCTCATCTCCTCTTCTCGTTTCATCTCGTCTTCTTTTCTTTTCTCATCTCCTCTTCTCGTTTCATCTCGTCTTCTTTTCTTTGCTGGTTTCATCTCCTCTTTTTTTTCTCGTTTCATCTCCTCTTCTTTTTTTCTCTCATCTCCTCTTCTCGTTTCATCTCCTCTTCTTTTCTTTTCTCATCTCCTCTTCTCGTTTTGTCTCGTCTTCTTTTCTTTGCTCGTTTCATCTCCTCTTCTTTTCTTTTCTCATCTCCTCTTCTCGTTTTGTCTCGTCTTCTTTTCTTTGCTCGTTTCATCTCCTCTTTTTTTTCTCGTTTCATCTCTTTTTTTTCTCGTTTCATTTCCTCTTTTTTTCTCACCTCGTTTCATCTCCTCTTCTTTTCTTTTCTCATCTCCTCTTCTCGTTTCATCTCGTCTTCTTTTCTTTTCTCATCTCCTCTTCTCGTTTCATCTCGTCTTCTTTTCTTTGCTGGTTTCATCTCCTCTTTTTTTTCTCGTTTCATCTCCTCTTCTTTTTTTCTCTCATCTCCTCTTCTCGTTTCATCTCCTCTTCTTTTCTTTTCTCATCTCCTCTTCTCGTTTTGTCTCGTCTTCTTTTCTTTGCTCGTTTCATCTCCTCTTTTTTTTCTCGTTTAATCTCCTCCTCTTTTTTTTCTCATCTCCTCTTCTCGTTTCATCTCCTCTTCTTTTTTTTCTCATCTCCTTTTCTCGTTTCATCTCCTCTTCTTTTTTTTCTCATCTCCTCTTCTCGTTTCATCTCCTCTTCTTTTTTTCCCCTCATCTCCTCTTCTCGTTTCGTCTCCTCTTCTTTTCTCGTCTTGTTTCATCTCCTCTTCTTTTTTTTCCTCATCTCCTCTTCTCGTTTCGTCTCCTCTTCTTTTCTCGTCTCGTTTCGTCTCCTCTTCTTTTCTCGTCTTGTTTCATCTCCTCTTCTTTTTTTTCCTCATCTCCTCTTCTCGTTTCGTCTCCTCTTCTTTTCTCGTCTCGTTTCATCTCCTCTTCTTTTTTTTCCTCATCTCCTCTTCTCGTTTCGTCTCCTCTTCTTTTCTCGTCTCGTTTCATCTCCTCTTCTCGTTTCGTCTCCTCTTCTTTTCTCATCTCGTTTCATCTCCTCTTCTTTTCTCATCTCCTCTTCTCATTTCATCTTCTCTTCTCGTCTCGTTTCATCTCCTCTTCTCGTTTCGTCTTCTCTTCTTTTCTCGTCTCGTTTCATCTCCTCTTCTCGTTTCGTCTCCTCTTCTTTTCTCATCTCCTCTTCTTTTTTTTCTCATCTCCTTTTCTCGTTTCATCTCCTCTTCTTTTTTTTCTCATCTCCTCTTCTCGTTTCATCTCCTCTTCTTTTTTTCCCCTCATCTCCTCTTCTCGTTTCGTCTCCTCTTCTTTTCTCGTCTTGTTTCATCTCCTCTTCTTTTTTCCCCTCATCTCCTCTTCTTGTTTCGTCTCCTCTTCTTTTCTCGTCTTGTTTCATCTCCTCTTCTTTTTTTTCCTCATCTCCTCTTCTCGTTTCGTCTCCTCTTCTTTTCTCGTCTCGTTTCATCTCCTCTTCTTTTTTTTCCTCATCTCCTCTTCTCGTTTCGTCTCCTCTTCTTTTCTCGTCTCGTTTCATCTCCTCTTCTCGTTTCGTCTCCTCTTCTTTTCTCGTCTCGTTTCATCTCCTCTTCTCGTTTCGTCTCCTCTTCTTTTCTCATCTCGTTTCATCTCCTCTTCTTTTCTCATCTCCTCTTCTCATTTCATCTTCTCTTCTCGTCTCGTCTTCTCTTCTTTTCTCGTCTCGTTTCATCTCCTCTTCTCGTTTCGTCTCCTCTTCTTTTCTCATCTCCTCTTCTCTTCTTTTCTCATCTCCTCTTCTCATTTCATCTTCTCTTCTTTTCTCGTCTCGTTTCATCTCCTCTTCTCATTTCATCTTCTCTTCTTTTCTCATCTCCTCTTCTCATTTCATCTTCTCTTCTTTTCTCATCTCGTTTCGTCTCCTCTTCTTTTCTCGTCTTGTTTCATCTCCTCTTCTTTTTTTTCCTCATCTCCTCTTCTCGTTTCGTCTCCTCTTCTTTTCTCGTCTCGTTTCATCTCCTCTTCTTTTTTTTCCTCATCTCCTCTTCTCGTTTCGTCTCCTCTTCTTTTCTCGTCTCGTTTCATCTCCTCTTCTCGTTTCGTCTCCTCTTCTTTTCTCATCTCGTTTCATCTCCTCTTCTTTTCTCATCTCCTCTTCTCATTTCATCTTCTCTTCTCGTCTCGTTTCATCTCCTCTTCTCGTTTCGTCTTCTCTTCTTTTCTCGTCTCGTTTCATCTCCTCTTCTCGTTTCGTCTCCTCTTCTTTTCTCATCTCCTCTTCTTTTTTTTCTCATCTCCTTTTCTCGTTTCATCTCCTCTTCTTTTTTTTCTCATCTCCTCTTCTCGTTTCATCTCCTCTTCTTTTTTTCCCCTCATCTCCTCTTCTCGTTTCGTCTCCTCTTCTTTTCTCGTCTTGTTTCATCTCCTCTTCTTTTTTCCCCTCATCTCCTCTTCTTGTTTCGTCTCCTCTTCTTTTCTCGTCTTGTTTCATCTCCTCTTCTTTTTTTTCCTCATCTCCTCTTCTCGTTTCGTCTCCTCTTCTTTTCTCGTCTCGTTTCATCTCCTCTTCTTTTTTTTCCTCATCTCCTCTTCTCGTTTCGTCTCCTCTTCTTTTCTCGTCTCGTTTCATCTCCTCTTCTCGTTTCGTCTCCTCTTCTTTTCTCGTCTCGTTTCATCTCCTCTTCTCGTTTCGTCTCCTCTTCTTTTCTCATCTCGTTTCATCTCCTCTTCTTTTCTCATCTCCTCTTCTCATTTCATCTTCTCTTCTCGTCTCGTCTTCTCTTCTTTTCTCGTCTCGTTTCATCTCCTCTTCTCGTTTCGTCTCCTCTTCTTTTCTCATCTCCTCTTCTCTTCTTTTCTCATCTCCTCTTCTCATTTCATCTTCTCTTCTTTTCTCGTCTCGTTTCATCTCCTCTTCTCATTTCATCTTCTCTTCTTTTCTCATCTCCTCTTCTCATTTCATCTTCTCTTCTTTTCTCATCTCCTCTTCTCATTGCATCTTTTCTTCTTCTTTCGTCCTTTTCTATTATCCTCTAGCAATACTCTACTATTTCTCATCTGTTCTCATGCCATCTCTTTTTCTTAACATCTCATCCTTCTCTTATTTTATCCAAACCTGTCTTTCTCTTTTTGTCTTCTAGTCTCCTCTCCTTTGACAATAGCCATTTTTCATTGCTCTACCAGAAAGACTCGGGAGATAAAATGATGTAACAAAGCATCCATTTATTGGCAGCCCAGCAGGCAATTATTTGCAAAGTTCTTTGGCGTAGGCCCCGTCCATAGATCGTAATCCGAGGGTAGCGGATCAGCATCTCCTGCCTGAAGACAAAGGCAGGGGCGCAGCCGACCCCCCAGGGAAGTATAGACGGGACCATCCTGGTGGTGGTGGGAGGGTGGAGGTTGTTGTCGCGTCAGCATCTGCGAACTCAAACATGTGTAAGTACCGATCTTTTATACGATAAGAATAAGGACGTGATTGGATAAACGTGAAGGTAACAAGTGACACAGTAATTAAGTCTTCCTGGCAGAACTTATGCTAAAGCTTTCATTTCCCTTTAAATTAAAAATTAATTCCCATGATTCCCTGCTACTGTCTCTCTCTCTCTCTCTCTTTTTCTGCCTCTTTTACTGTCTGTCTCCATGTCTCGTCTTCTCACCCCGTCTTTTCGCGTCTCGCTTTTCTCATCTCGTCTTCTTTTGTTGTCTCGTCTCGTCTCTGTCATCTTATCTAATTTTTTTCTCTTATTCGCTCATCTTTTCTCATGACATCTCTTTTCCTTGCATCTTGTTTTTTCTTGCATCTCATCTTGTCTCCTCTCCTATTCTTCCTTCTCTCTTTTCATCTCCTCTTCTACGATCCTGTCTTGTCTTGTTCCATTTCCTCTTTATTTCTCATCTCTTCTCATGCCATCTCTTTTTCTTACATCTCACCCTCTTTTATTCCATCCCATTGTCTCGTCTCCTCACCTCTTTCCATCTCCACTTCTAGTCTCCTATCTTCTTGTTTAGTTTAATGTCCTATTTTGGTCTTGTCTCGTCTCATTTTCATTCCATCCCTACCTGTCTTGTCTTTCTCATTTTGCCTTTTTTACAGTAATTCTCTTTTTGTCTCCGAGTCTCCTCTCCGTTGACAATAGCAATTTTTCATTGTTCCTCTGTTATAAAAAATGAACTCCCATGATTCTCTCCCACTGTGTCACTCTCTCTTTCTCTGCCTCTTTTACTGTGTGTCTGTCTCCACGTCTCACCCTAACACTGCCATGTTTACCTGTTGCCATGACTGCTAGACAACTGGATGAGTGTGTGCTTGTGTATGTTTGTTTATGTGGTGACAGACTGGGATGGGGGGATGGATACGCATATGTTTGGTGTGTGGTCGCGGAAGAGATTTCATACGTGTGTGTGTGTGTGTGTGTGGAGTTGGCGTCCTGTTTATCCTTCTGGCAGCTCTTATCTGCCGCTGTCTCATGATGATGATGTAATGCTGGTGGGAATGAGAGGGGTGTGTGATGTAGTGCAGCCGAACTGACACACTTCTTCAAATCTACAAACCTCATTAAATCACCCGGGGCTGACACCCAGCCAGAAACTACGAGAGGCCAAAAAGACACAGACTGTCCCATAGAAAATGAATGGATTTCTAAATGAAGGTCCAGCAGGAGCATGTTCATCACAACACTAGTGCATACTGTATAGACAGATGCTTACCAAATGTGTTTACCTTCAGCTCACTCAAGGATTATATGAAAATGTCAACTCAGAACAAATAAGACATAGCTTAAAATGAACAGGAGTACAAATATCCCACCCACACATAAACTGTAAACTTTATTTATCTAGGCTTATGCCTGAATATCTAGAGTTTTGTGTTCAAAGACTTGACATACAATTTTAAATGATCAAGGATTCAGAATCAACAGTGATTTTAACATTGATTTTTTTTAATCAGTATTGATTGTGCTTGTTAATCAGATCACAACTGAGACCTCTTTATTATCTCAATGTTTTCTCATGAATATCATTGAGATTGAATATTGAATGAAGGTGCTCAGATTGGCAAAGATACAAAAGTGTGCAATAAAAAGTCACAGATTTTGTCTCTTTGCTTCTATTCTCGTCTGGTCTCTTCTCTTCAAAATTAACTCAATTATTATTCACAGCAAAAAAAGTTTGAAATAAGTGAGCAGTGTTTAGATGAATATGTAAAACATTGACAAATCGAGAAAACAGCGGTTAAGAAAGCATCTAATTGTAGCGATGTGGTTATGTTTGTACTATATTTGTACCATACAACAGATTGAGCAAACTTGTCTTGAGAGTTCACTGGCGAGCTGTTTCAAACTCCCAAAACAGACTCGAAACCAACTTCGTTTTGGCCAGATTTAGTTCAAAATAATGTCACACTGCTTTGTTCTCTTTAAAGTGAACTAAAAAATTCTCTTCTTTTCTCATCAGCATTTAATCCCTCTCCTCAACTTTTCTTGTCATCTTGTCTTGTGTCTTATCTTCAAACAGAACTCAAATGTTTCATCTCGTCTTTTCTCATCTTTTCTCTTTGGTTCTCGTCGAACATTTGATGTAGTCTTTTTTCTTGTTTTTTCTCGCTTCTCCTCTTTTCAAAATGAAGACAAACATTTAATAGTCACTTTTCTTCTCTACTTGTCTTTTCTCTTTCCTTTTCGTCTTGTCTCTTTTTCTCTTAGATTGCCATATTACCATTTTCCTGAGCCAGTTATCTTGCAGTGTGGTGAAGAAATGTAGTATTCTTCAGTATAATATAGAATCTTTTGAGTAATCCTCATTGTGTGTGTGTGTGTGTGTGTGTGTGTGTGTGTCAGATCGAGGTTCATACAGCAGCAGAGGCGTCTCAGGGAGGCTCTGGTCCTGCTTCAGTCGTCTCGTGGGGAGATGACGACTGTTAAGAGCCAGTTAACTCACTTCCTGGAGACATGGGACAACAGCAAAGCACAGATACATCAGAGTTGCATCAGTGCTGACGCAGGTAATTAAACACACACACACACACACACACACACACACACACACACACACACACACACACATGTCTGGTTCGCTATCTTTGTGGGGACTCTCCATAGGCGTAATGGTTTTTATACTGTACAAACTATATATTCTGTCCCCTTACACTGCCCCTGTCCCTAAACCTACCCATCACAGGAGACATTCTGCATTTTTACATTTTCAAAAAACATTACTTAGTGTGATTTATACGCTGTTCTCCTCATGGGGACCGCTGGCTGGTCCCCACAATGTAGGTGATTTCAGGTTTTACTATACTTGTGGGGACATTTGGTCCCCACAATGTAATATAAACACGAGCACGCGCATGCACGCACACACACGCACACACACACACACACACACACTGCTTGTGTCCTGTGAACTTCAGAAGACATGTGTGCATGTGTTACACACGTGTTCTGAGCAGATGCAGGCTGTCTCATGCACAGAACACACTCCTACACGCCAAGGGTAACAATCACAATATATCTTGTCATGGTCTGAAATTAGAATAGAACACACTCTCCCTCGGCCTGTGGGTGTGTGTCGGTGACTGTGAGATGTAGGGCACACTGTTCCTGCTGTGCTGAGATAATTGCAGTATAATGATAATAGAGGATGTGAGATTTAATATCAGGGAGCTGGAAGAGAGGAGCGTGTCAGTGGATGGCAGGGACAGTGTGTGTCTCACAGTACTGTGTGTGGTATTGGGAGTCTTGTGGGGCTGACTTAAAGGCACACTATGTAAGATTTTTGGTCAAAATATCCAAAAAACATTATTTTGTTGATTTGTGTACTTACATTATCCCAGATGTTTCTAAGAATTCAGAGAAATAAGCAGTTTTTAACCAGGACACGTATTGTGTCCGTGCGTCGCCTTTCAATGACATCATACCCGCGTTACCCTCGATTTTTTTTTTTTGTAGAAACAATAGAAACACCAAAGACGCTTTAATATATTATGTGTTTTATTAGACAGGTGAGCAACTGTTTGGATACATTCATCGACAGAAAACTGATCATCATTATACAGCTCAACACAGTTAGTCTTTTCACAAATTCACTCTTACATCATATTAAACAGAGTAAAGATGATGCGTATTTGGCGTGCTGTCGGGGGGGAGGGCTCTGAATTTTGAGTACCCAGAATAGTACTCTTGAGTACTCTGAAACCCAGAGTACTCCCCCCGGTTGTTGTAAGAGTAGTTAGGACTAGAAGCGAGGAGATGGTGTGGTGGAGGGATGCTGTTAAAGTCTGCTGTATATATACACCTCTTAATTCGTTGATTGGGTTGATTAACTGAATGTGCTCCACTCCTGTTTAATTAGCTTTGTTTATCTACATGCGCTTCACAGGTGTTTAATTATCTGAACGTGCTCCTCCCGAACTTTGTCAATAAAACATAATTTTGTTTAAATCTCGTTTTTCTTGGTTTACCGCGAGTACCATATTTACCATGCCACGCTTGAAAGTCTTATTTGTTATGGAATTGTCAAGTCAAGTCAAGTATATTTATATAGCACTTTTCACAATACAGATTGTATCAAAGCAGCTTCACAGTATCAATCAAAACAACATAACAATGTCTGTTTCTTAGTGGAAAAAAGACATCCACGTTTGGTAGGGCTGATCAATGGTATTAATGATTGGTTAATTATTTTGAATATCCCCAACTGAGCAAGCCAAAGGCAACAGTGGCAAGGAACCGAAAAACTCCATCAAGTGACCTAATGGTGTCCTAAAACTCCATCAGATGACCCAATGGAGAAAAAAAAACCTTGGGAGAACCCAGGCTCAGTCGGGGGCCAGTTCTCCTCTGGCGTTTATGAACTAGAGGCGGGATTTACAGTAACTGTAAGATAAAAAATGTATATGAATGCCTGGCTGAAGAGATGCATCTTTAGTCTAGTTTTAAACTGGGAGTTTTTTTTTTTTATTGTAGTCTGGTTTGGAAATTGGTCTGTTCAATTGAAAAACAAATTGGCCCATATACACAAAACAGCAATGAAAATCATAGGAATAAAACAATATGAACCCATACAGTCTCTATACGAAGAGGCAATGATGAAAAGAGCGAATAGTATTAGTATTGACTCTGAACATCCTCTTTTTAGCGAATACCAGCCGTTGCCATCGGGAAAGAGACTGAGAATGCCCATTTGTAAAAAATAATGTGTATAAATGTATAAATGAAATTTCATTTGAATTTTTCATTTGATAAAATAGTTGAACATGACAGACAATGCACCTCCAGCATACTAGCAGTAGCACTTTACTGTGTTAAGCACTTTACATATCTTGTATTTTATTTTTATACGTTGTTGTGCTGTGTGTCGGGTAATACTGTAGCACTTTGCCCAAGACAAATGTCCCTTCAGGGACAAATAAAGTTTATCCTTATGCATTTACCATGCCTAATATTGATGTAGCTCACTGCAGTGTGTAACGTGTCTCATATAGGACACGCCCGAGAGTGGCGTACACTTCATTAGGTACACCTGTTCAACTCCTTGTTAATGCAAATATCTATTCAGCCAATCACATGGCATTTAGGCATAGACATGGCCAAGACGATCTGCTGAAGTTCAAACAAAGCATCAGATTGGGGAAGAAAGGTGATTTAAGTGCTTTGAATGTGGCAGGGTTGTTGGTGCCAGACAGATTTCAGAAACTGCTGATCTACTGGGATTTTCACGCACAACCATGGATGGTCTGAAAAAGACAAAATCTCCAGTGAGCAGCAGTTCTGTGGGAGAAAATGTCTTGTTGATGCCAGAGGTCAGAGGAGAATGACCAGACAACAGTAACTCAAATAATCACTCGTCTCATCCGAGGTCTGCAGAAGAAAGTCTCTGAACACACAACACGTCCAACCTTGAAGCAGAAGAGCTCCAGCAACAGAAGACACACACCGGTGACACTCCTGTCACCTGAGAACAGAAAACTGAGGCTACAATTCACACGGACGCAGCGAAACTGGACAATAGAAGATTGGACAAATGTTGACTAGTCTGAAGAGTGTCGATTTCTGCTGCAACATTCAGATGTTCGGCTCAGAATTTGGCGTGAACAATATGAAAGCATGGATCCATCCTGCCTCGTATCAGCGGTTCACTGCTGGTGTAGTGCTAATGTAATGTAATGGTGTGTTCTTGGCACGCTTTGTCCCCCTTAGTACCAACTGAGCATCATTTAAAGACCACAGCCTTTATGACCATCTTCTGATGGCTACTTCCAGCAGGATAACATGCCGTGCCACAAAGGGGGTCCAGGTGTACATCATAAATTGGCCACTGAGTGTAGGTTATAATCATAAAAAAAACATGAATTCAAAAACATGTGGAAATTTTGTTGAACAATTTAGCTCTTTATCAGGCAAAATTTTGCTGCTTTTTCTAATTAAACTATTTATTATGTACAGTTTTGAAGCTTTAATTTCAGTGTGTTTTTTAAAACTTTTTTTTAATGGTACAAACATACTGCCGGTGGGGTCAGGAAGATTTATTTATTTCTTTAGTTAATGCTTTTATGCGGCACTTTTGATCAAAAGAGACATGTATAATGTGAATGCATCTTAGGTTTCACAGAAATATAAAGCAGCATGAGTCTTTTTAACATTGATAATAATCATAAATGTTTCTTGAGCATCAAATCATCAGGATCATGTGACTCTAAAGACTGGAGTAATGATGATGAAAATCCAGCTTTGATCACAGGAATAAATTGCATTTTGCAATATATTCACACAGAAAACAATATATTCACATAGAAAACTGTAAATTGTAATAACATTTCACAATATTTACTGTATTTTTGATCAAATAAACAGCCTTGGTGTGCAGAAACAACTTTTGAACAGTAAAACATCCTTTTTCGAAGAAACAGCTTAATTAAAGGAGCTGAATGAATTTCTTGACATGTAAAAATAACTAAATGTGTGTTTGGGGTTAAAGGTTAATATCTGATGCTGTGGTTCTCAAACTGCGGTGGTACACGGTCTACCTCAAGGTGGTATGTGGCATAACAAGGCAAAATTTATAATAATAATAAAAAAGGATTTGATTTTTTGTGTTCCATGTTTGATTTATAATATAAACTTTATATATTTTTAATATAGCTTAATATAGCATATAAGGCTCTTGTGTATACTAATGTATAATGTATATTCTTACTTCTGCCAGGGTTCCTAGTTTGGAAAAGTATAGAAAAAAGAAAACATGTGTGGAAAAATATTTTGTTATTGCCCCTATTTAGTTTTCCAAAATATAAATGAATTGATTTCTAAAAACAAATTTGTCATACATTCAGAATGTTTTCATGGCAAAAGTTTAGTGATCGTTTAATGATTGTCAAACACGACTGAATGAATTCAAGGCGCACTTTTAATGGCACAAAACTGTCTGGCTTTACCAAAAATCTACAGATTCTATGGTTTGGAAATTTGTATTACATTAAGAAAACCAATGAAGAAAATGTATATATATAACAGGTGACTGTACTATATACCAAATATAATGCTAAAATAATGCCGTATGAACCATTTATGTTTAATAATGTCTGAAAAATCTACAGATTCTACTGTTTGGAAATTTGAAATGCTCTTAATTTTTATTAAAACCGGTTTCTGGATGCGAAAAGGAATGATTTTCTTCCGACTGTGAGCTTCACAGCCACTCTAAACATTTTTATTCAGTGCACGAAAAAGAGGGAACAAAAAAAGCCACAGTGAAAAATCAAAACAGTATTATTCTGTTCATTTTATGAAGGATCTCCTTCAGAACGGCTTGTTTTGACACTGGATTCAGCGCTCCAGTTTGAGCATTGTGTCAGTAATGTAACCAGTCTGACAGAGCAGTTCCACTTCTTGGCAGATGTTTTTGTTACAAATGTAGTATTATGGCAAATTTGATATGAATGTGTTTTAATTAGACATTTAAATCATTCTGAGTGGCGGAGTTCTTTGCAGTTTTGGTGCAAGTACATTTTAAATAATGAATACAATTAGCAATCAATACACCCCACACCCCATATTCATAAATAATAAATTTTTATTGTATATGTGCATGGAAATTTACTGCAACGTGTCACACATAGGAATGCGTTGGCTGTTTGGATGCATGAAGCTTCACTGCAGATTTGTTGATTAAAATGTGAGCAATCTAGTTTTGTTTAGTGTAATTCTAACCAGAGTGAGATTTTGTTCTGAAAAATACTTGGTGTTCCTTGATTCAAGGCTAGCATTTTTTGAGGGGTCGGTGCGGATCTGCCTTTTCTGCTGTGCAATAGGTTCCAGATTGGGCACGGGATTAGGGTTAGTTAGTTAGTTAGTTAGTTATTAGTTAGGGACATTCATGCAAATATGGTATATGTGTGTGAAAGAGTAAAGGTGCAATTTGGCCTGTCATGATTGTAAAGTTTTGTGCTGATGATTAAGTGCCATACAAATTATTGTGATTAGCAATTCAATTTTCTGTTTTGTTCATGTCACTTACAGTGTAAACCTAATACATTATTTATATATATACATATATATTTTGTTTGGAAACATTATTAAAGGGTCTGTTTTGTAAATTACTCAAATTAAACACAAACATATCCTGTGAGAGCTGTAATTTAATGCACAAAAAAATGCACAGCCGTTTGCATTTATACTCTGCATCGATAAAATGTATGAACGTGCTGTTGCATCTGTAATAACTTTTGAGCTTATTTTGTGCCATTTTTATAAGGCGTTTGATCAGTTAAACTCACAGTGTGGGATGAATCGTGTTTGTGTCGAAGATTTAGGATATATACAGTACTGTGCAAAAGTTTTAGATCGGTAAGATTTTTTATGTTTTTAAAAGAAGTCTCTTCTGCTCACCAAGGCTGCAATTATTTGATAAAAAAAAAAAAAAAAAAGTAATATTGTGAAATATTATTACAATTTAAAACAGCGGTTTTCTATGTGAATATACAGTAAATTGTAATTTATTCCTGTGATCAAAGCTGAATTTTCATCATCATTACTCCAGTCTTCAGTGTCACATGACATGATCCTTCAGAAATCATTCTAATATGATGATTTGATGCTCAAAAAACATTCATTATTATTTTCAATGTTGAAAACAGTTGTGTACAATTTTTTTTTCTAAATTCTTTGATGAATAGAAATAATTTGATGAACTGATAATAATCATAAATGTTTCTTGAGCATCAAATCATCATATTAGAATGATTTCTGAAGGATCATGTGACACTGAAGACTGGAGTAATGATGCTGATAAATTCAGCTTTGATCACAGGAATAAATTACACTTCACTATATATTCACATAGAAAACCGCTGTTTTAAATTGTAATAATATTTCACAATATTACTGTTTTTTTGTTGTATTTTTTATCAAATAATTGCAGCCTTGGTGAGCAGAAGAGACTTCTTTTAAAAACATAAACAATCTTACCGATCTAAAACTTTTGCGCAGTACTGTGTGTATATATATATATATATATATATATTTTTTTTTTTTACTTTACGAGCGTGAGACATAATTTTGATAGACATGATTCTGGTTGTAGGATGTTTTTGTTGGTTTGACGATTACTACAGAAAGTGGATATTGGACCTTTTTTGCCTGTGAAATTTCACCGACATGTTGCTAATGTGACTACACATTAAGAGAGAGAATAGTGTATAGTTACAGTTGTCACATTTGGTTTTGGGTTTTGTTTCCACTTTGTTGTTTCCACGTAATTTGGCTTAGTTTAGGTTCCTGGTTTTGTCATGTGATTCCCTTCCCGTCATGTTAAGGTTAAGGTTAACGTTACGGTAAACTTTATTATACACAAGTAGGAAATACATGTGGTCACCATTACATGCTCCATTGTTAAATAACCTGCTGCATGCAAATAAAAACATAAATACAAAAGCATTAAATACAAAAGCATTAAAACATTTAAACATTAAAAACATAAAAGGACAAAACAGCAAACATTATAGAAACATGACAAGCATATGTGAATAAATAAACTAGCTAAATGCTAGCTGATTGTTGCACAGTCTAATTGCTGTAGGCACAAAATAATTGTTGTACCTGTAGTCAACCACTTGACCTGTTGCTTCTAAGCTTCGGTGGTAACAGCGACGTGTCTTTGAAGCAAAGACGGGTTGAAGCGATTTGCCTCTGTGATCATGTGATCATGTCATGTGCTTCCTTAGTCTCTTGTCTTATTGGTTCATTGTTTCATTGTGTTCAGTTGTTTCTTGTTCATTGTCTCTGGTCTAGTATTGTCCGTGTAATCTCTGTTGGTGAGTTGTTGTTGTCATGTTTATGTTATTAACCAGGTCAAGTCAAGTCTTTGTTTTACTCACTTTGGATTAATGTAAATAAACTACACTTGGGTTCAGCTGCAGTTTGCCTTCAGTGGACTTGTGTTCCAATACTGAGGGCAAAAGTGTCAGTATTTTTCAGTTTTTATTGACAGTCATGTTTGTGCATGTAATTATGCTAAGAGATTGTTTGCATGTTTGAAGGAGTTTGTTCGGTTTATACATTGGCATGCAAATCGCTTCATGCACTGATACTAACACATGCATACTTGTGTGTCCTCAACGTAGTTTTGGTTAGCAGACTCAGGTGCCGTAGGGTGACTTAACCTCTCGCTCACCCCATGGGGTATGTGTCTCCTCCCCACCAACGTTTGGGACCGCCTTCCTTCTGCCTGTTGCACGTTCCACAAAGCTGCCAAATTCCTGCAAGTGCCTGCGTGTGTGTGTCACTGAGAGGTGAATGAGTACAAAAGGCTAGAATCCTTTGAACCAAGAGACAGGTATTTTGTTTACAGTAGCATAAGGAGTGTTTAGGCTTTGCTTTTCCTGCCTTCCTCTGCCTGTCTTTCAGCATGTACGCATAACACTTGCATTTTTTTTCTAAATGTGCGTATGTTACGCTGTCTGCTTGTGTCAGTTCAACAGAAAGCACTCCTAGGATGTTATATTTGGCTGTTTGTATGCATCAAGGTTCTGCTCTGCTCAAAAAGACAGCTTGTGTGTGTGTGTGTGTGTGTGTGTGTGTGTGTGTGTGTGTGTGTGTGTGAGAGAGAGAGAGAGAGAGAGTGGGTAATGGCCAAACCGATATGGGTGTGGGCGCAACAATTATGTGCTGATACCTGTCTGTCTGCTTTCCATAGTCTTGAGACATGAGGGGAAGACAAGATGAGAGCAGAAAGGTATATAAAGGCAGGAGAAACCTTTAAAAAAGGATGAATTAAAAAGTCTTGTGTGTTGTTTTCTGCTGCTGCTAGAAGTAGGTTTGGTCATACTTAAAGTATTCATAAACTATACAAATTAACCAGGGGTCTATACCATGAAGCCGGTTTAGTTGGCGAGCCAGGTGTGTTTCAGTTTAGTTTGGGCCAACCCTGGGTTTTAGGCACCATGAAAGTGGTTTGGCTTTTAGCAGTGTTCATCACCATAGTCACTTACGCTCCACGGCTAACCTGGTGCGGGACAGGTGATGTTCCAGGTAAAGGGTTGCAAACCAAACTTGGACCAATCAGCTGTGAGCAAAATGACACGTCTGATAGGATAAAGTCACTCCACCTGTTTCTACTCCAAATTAAAGGTCACTACATAGCAAATTATTTGTAAAGACAAAATTGACTGGCTTTTACTAATGCTTATTTAGAATAAAACATTTGTCTGATTTAGATATTATCTATGTAATTATTATACCCTTAATCGATCACACATGTACAATTTTAGCTTATGCATTTTTATAACGCACAATTAATAAATATATGAAGGTACTATAAATACGCTTTAGAATCAATAGATAAAGCTGTGAAATGACTACATGTGAGCCTAAATGTTCAATTCTCTCTATACCTTTATCAACTGTATAAACAAACTTTACAACTTTTACTTGCACTGATTTAGCAAGACCTTTTTCTTTTAGTTGTCCTTTTTCATAGACATCTATTTTCTGCTTGCTGTGTCAATTTAAGTTCTTCATATTTTTCAATCTTCTGCAAAAGAGAGAAGTGAATCGCGCTGCTTCTCTCGCGAGAAATGAACCGCAGTTTCACTGTTTCTCAGCATGTGATTGGCTGTTCGCTACTGATGTCACGCCTAAACTCAGGATCAAAGCATAGGCTGCGTTCAGCGCTGACAAAACGTTGCAGAATGTTCTTTAAACAGAAACGGTGATGCGTTGAACACACTGTTCTGATGACGCAAGAGTTGCAACTACGGCAGCTGAGAAGGCCATTCTTGGTGTTCTTTGTGAAGAATTTCCGGAGCCTGATGAAGTCGGTATAAATATGTGTTTAATACTACAAAATATGCCCGATGTTACAGTTACTGCACTTGCCGCCCAGAACACAAGAGAACATCCCAATCGAGTGACGGGATTTGTGGAAACTGAAATGGAAGCGCACATCTTACCTAATTCAGACTAAAACACATCTAACCTCACATACTGACTTTATTTGTAGTTCATACTGTTTTAATACCCTGTATTTTCTTTCTCATTTTTAGGAAAACCACTTAATTACCATTGTTTATTTCTATACCAAATGTCATACATTTGCAATGAAGCTAAAAATATAAACAACTACATCATTATGTTGATATCCTATATTTTTACAATAAAACTTACGACAAACATGTCTTCTAATATCCTCAGTTGTTGCGTATCGAACACATTTGTAAATTACTTCCATTGTGCGCGTTCAGTTTAATACCGCGTGCTGTATATACATGTTGCTGCTGATTGAACTGCAGTTCTGACACACCCACCAAACAAGAGAAAACGCATCTCAAACCCCGGTGCACGCCGTTTCCAGGAAACATGACGTTCAACCCGGAAACCGTAGCCAAACGTTGCGCACCGTTGTGATCTTGAACAGAATTAACAGAAAGTTGATGATCAGCATCATGGTACCAACAAGGCCTAGTTGGATTGATTTGGTTTTGTCAACTTGAAACTAATCCTGTAACCCTGGATTTCTTCAACTACCATCATGGTATGGGCCCCAGGTTTTGTATTTACTTCTAAATGAAGTTACCTGTAGGTCAATTATATGACATTTATTTTTTTCTCGATTGATTTATTCAAAAATGCATTAAAATTCCACTCATAGATATGACTTGAATACAAATAAATCCTCATTAATTAATACAATTCTTGAGAAAATTAGTATGTGTTAGTAAAAGTATTTAACAAAATGGAGCCTGAAACACAATTCTGACACACAGTGGCCCTGTCCCAAACAGAGTCCACACTTCGTGACGTAATGCCGCTTTGACTGTCAGGTATAAGTCTGATGCAGAGCTCGTCTCAGTGCTGGCTTGACAAAAGTGTGCATCACGGGCGCATATGACAAACACCCTGCAGTCTTGTGGGCTTAAAGGACACTGCAAAGTACACTGTAAAGAGTTAGTTCAACCAAACATGAAAATTCTGTCATTAATTACTCACCCTCATGTCGTTCCAAACCCATAGGACTTTTGTTCATTTTCGGGAACACAAATCTGAGAGTTTTCTGTCCCTCCATTGACAGCGACACAACTACCACTTTGACGCTTAAGAAAGATCATAAAGAGATCGTAAAACTAATCCATATGAATTGTTGCTAAGCGGTTGCTAGGGTGTTCTGGGTGGTTGCTTTGGTGTTGCTAGGCGGTTGCTAGGGTATAATGGGGGGTTGCTAGGGTGTTCTAGATGGTTGCTATGATGTTGCTAAGAAGTTGCTGGTAACAGTCTGCACTGTGGTCAATGAGGTTCATTCTCCTGTTATTGAGCACGTTTGAGCTTCACAAGAACCAATGAGGTTCATTCTCCTGTTATTGAGCACGTTTGAGCTTCACAAGAACCAATGAGGTTCATTCTCCTGTTATTCAGCACGTTTGAGCTTCACAAGAACCAATGAGGTTCATTCTGTTATTCAGCCCGTTTGAGCTTCACAAGAACCAATGAGGTTCATTCTCCTGTTATTCAGCACGTTTGAGCTTCACAAGAACCAATGAGGTTCATTCTCCTGTTATTGAGCACGTTTGAGCTTCACAAGAACCAATGAGGTTCATTCTCCTGTTATTGAGCACACTTGAGCTTCACAAGAACCAATGAGGTTCATTCTCCTGTTATTGAGCACGTTTGAGCTTCACAAGAACCAATGAGGTTCATTCTCCTGTTATTCAGCACGTTTGAGCTTCACAAGAACCAATGAGGTTCATTCTCCTGTTATTGAGCACACTTGAGCTTCACAAGAACCAATGAGGTTCATTCTCCTGTTATTGAGCACGTTTGAGCTTCACAAGAACCAATGAGGTTCATTCTCCTGTTATTCAGCACGTTTGAGCTTCACAAGAACCAATGAGGTTCATTCTCCTGTTATTGAGCACGTTTGAGCTTCACAAGAACCAATGAGGTTCATTCTCCTGTTATTGAGCACACTTGAGCTTCACAAGAACCAATGAGGTTCATTCTCCTGTTATTGAGCACACTTGAGCTTCACAAGAACCAATGAGGTTCATTCTCCTGTTATTGAGCACGTTTGAGCTTCACAAGAACCAATGAGGTTCATTCTCCTGTTATTGAGCACACTTGAGCTTCACAAGAACCAATGAGGTTCATTCTCCTGTTATTGAGCACACTTGAGCTTCACAAGAACCAATGAGGTTCATTTTCCTGTTATTGAGCACACTTGAGCTTCACAAGAACCAATGAGGTTCATTCTCCTGTTATTGAGCACACTTGAGCTTCACAAGAACCAATGAGGTTCATTCTCCTGTTATTGAGCACACTTGAGCTTCACAAGAACCAATGAGGTTCATTCTCCTGTTATTGAGCACGTTTGAGCTTCACAAGAACCAATGAGGTTCATTCTCCTGTTATTGAGCACACTTGAGCTTCACAAGAACCAATGAGGTTCATTCTCCTGTTATTGAGCACGTTTGAGCTTCACAAGAACCAATGAGGTTCATTCTCCTGTTATTCAGCACGTTTGAGCTTCACAAGAACCAATGAGGTTCATTCTCCTGTTATTGAGCACACTTGAGCTTCACAAGAACCAATGAGGTTCATTCTCCTGTTATTGAGCACGTTTGAGCTTCACAAGAACCAATGAGGTTCATTCTCCTGTTATTGAGCACGTTTGAGCTTCACAAGAACCAATGAGGTTCATTCTCCTGTTATTGAGCACGTTTGAGCTTCACAAGAACCAATGAGGTTCATTCTCCTGTTATTGAGCACACTTGAGCTTCATAAGAACCAATGAGGTTCATTCTCCTGTTATTGAGCACGTTTGAGGTTCACAAGAACCAATGAGGTTCATTCTCCTGTTATTGAGCACGTTTGAGCTTCACAAGAACCAATGAGGTTCATTCTCCTGTTATTGAGCACGTTTGAGCTTCACAAGAACCAACGAGGTTCATTCTCCTGTTATTGAGCACGCTTAAGCTTCACAAGAACCAACGAGGTTCATTCTCCTGTTATTGAGCACGTTTGAGCTTCACAAGAACCAATGAGGTTCATTCTCCTGTTATTGAGCACGTTTGAGCTTCACAAGAACCAATGAGGTTCATTCTCCTGTTATTGAGCACGTTTGAGCTTCACAAGAACCAATGAGGTTCATTCTGTTATTCAGCCCTTTTGAGCTTCACAAGAACCAATGAGGTTCATTCTCCTGTTATTGAGCACGTTTGAGCTTCACAAGAACCAATGAGGTTCATTCTCCTGTTATTGAGCACGTTTGAGCTTCACAAGAACCAACGAGGTTCATTCTCCTGTTATTGAGCACGTTTAAGCTTCACAAGAACCAACGAGGTTCATTCTCCTGTTATTGAGCACGTTTGAGCTTCACAAGAACCAACGAGGTTCATTCTCCTGTTATTGAGCACGTTTGAGCTTCACAAGAACCAATGAGGTTCATTCTCCTGTTATTGAGCACGTTTGAGCTTCACAAGCTCAAGGGTGCCAATTGAGACGGGGCCTGTCTTTATTCTGGATGTTGGGTGTTTTTGTTGGTTTGTCCACCTTTTGCAATTACTAGTGAACAGCTAAAGGGATAGTTCACCCAAAAATGAAAGTTATGTCATCAGTTGTGCTAAACAGATTACACAATTACAAAAAAAAAGCCTTTTATATTCCACAGAAGAAATGCATACAGGTTTGGAACGACATGAGGGTGAGTAAATGACGACAGAACTTTCGTCCCTTTAACAGATTAGTAAAAAGTTGAATAAATTGTTTGGGTTGGTACTTTACTTTAAAGTAAAGTGCAGCAAACAAATTCTTTTCCCTGCTGTTTCTTGCAGGTTCAGCTGATATTTTCTCCACACTGCTGCCTGTTGTCTGTAGAGAATAGTGCAGCCAAACACCTGATATAAACGCCTCTGAGGTGCACACGCCGTCTGCGGTGGTTTCTGCCACGGCGAACGACTTCAACAAGACTCAGCTTGTGCTCACGCTACACCCGTCACATACTACACCACTGACATTGAATCTTCACTTTAGTGCTTGATCAATGACCAGATCTGAGACTTTTACATTTGGTCTCAATGTCAGTATACAGTATTTGGTTAAGATTTGGTGCTAGATAGCAACTCAAGTAACACTTTCTTTACAATAGTAAATAAAATACTTTTTAAAGTCGATATAGGTTTTATTCAGTATAGTCTTTAGTATGTACTTGCCCCTACAGTTCACACAGCCTGGGAAAACCAAAAGCAAGTTCAGACATTCACACAGCAGGCCTTTAGATTGCACACCCTATAGACGCACACACACACACGCACGCACGCATGCACACACGCACACACGCACACACACACTATGCACTAGTATGCCAAAGAGTTTCATATAAAAGCATTCATTGAACCCTAACCCACGCTGGCACCACTGGCAGCTGCTATTCAGGTGCTTAGTCAGCTGACAGAGACAGGTAGGGTGTGTGTGTGTGTGTGCGCGCATGTTCATGAGACAGCAGGTTTGGAACTAAATTCAACTGAGTTGATGGTAACACCCCATGACCCGGAGTGCATCCATCAGCAGACAGAGGCTCGGCCTTTCTCTCTCTCTCTCTCTCTCTCTCTCTCTCTCTCTCTCTCTCTCTCTCTCCGTCCTGATCTGTGTATGTGCAAGCTCTTCAGTGGTCTGGGTTGCTGACATGAATTACTGCGCCTGCTGTTGTTGTTAAAAGTTCTCTGGTATTTTCTCACCCATCAGACAATTTCCTTTGTAGTTGTCTTTTGTTATGCCATGCACAAGCACTTATGAGATTTTCTAAAGTTTAGAGAATTTCTAAAGTTATGAATTTTTATTGATTTACTGTGTCACTTATCTTACTTTAGATGAATGGATATGTTATCTGTTATCTGAGATACCCCCCCCCCCCCCCCCCCCAAAAAGTATTAGAACACTTTTACACTCAAAATTACAGTAAAATTTAACAATAACAATTTAAAAACAACTCTTTCTATTGCACTATATAGTCAACTAATTTATTCGTGTGATCAAAGCTGAATATTCAGCATCATTACTCCAGTCTTCAGAGTCACATGATCCTTCAGAAATCAGTATAATATGATGATTTAGTGCTCAAGAAACATTAATGCTGAAAACAGTTGTGGTGCTTCATAGTTCTGTGGAAACAGAGACATTTTATTTTTTTCGTGATTCTTTGATGAAAGTTTAAAAGAACAGCATTAATTGGAAATAGAAATCTTTTGTAACATTAGAAATGTCTTGTTTGATCAATTCAAGGCACCTTTTTTTTAAAATAATAACATTAATTTATTTAATTTTATGTTCTTTTTTTATTCTATATTATATAAATTTGATAGAAATGTAGAAATAACTGTTTAATTATTATTTTTTATTTTCAGTGTGTCTATACTTTTTGTCCCATGGTGTGTATGTACTTCAGCCCTGCCCCAAATATTCTGAAACTAGCAGCATCCATTGAAACATCGAGTCTGTTTACTGTGTCATTATACAGTGTGCTTTAGAGGCTGGGAACCATGCTGACCGGATTACCCTGCACCTCACTGAACTCATTGTGTTTCCAGCAGGTCAAATTAGTCTACGCTCAGGCATCTTGTTTTTATCATTATGTTTTGCATTTTTGCAAACAACTAAAATAAGTTAGTTTCCATCTGACCTGATAAGTCTGACCACTTTCTCAAATGCGTGTATTTCCAGAGAGTGCTCGTGTGAGTCAGGAAATGGATGGGTTGCAGGCGGCGCTGAAGAGTCTGCAGGTGGAGGTGCCAGATTTGAGGTTATACCTGGAGACGGCCAGAGAACAGATCCTGCAGTTGGAGAACCAGGTCCAGTCCCACAAACTACTGCAGAACCAAAACCAAGAAGCCCAGTGTCTCATACAGGGTGTGTAAACCCACAGTTTAAAGGTGAAGCGTGCCATTTTAGCGCCTTTAGTGGCACCAAACAGAACTGCAATTATAATAATACATTTAAAAATGCTCGGGAGGTTTCACTTTCATTCTCTCTGTTTCCTCCATGTTTGTCTGTTTGCCATCCATGGAAATCCATGTACATTGTGTGTGTGTGTGTGTTGGACAGGTGTTTTTGGGGTTTCAGTCTCACACCATTTCAGTATCCAGACATGGTGTGTTTCACTAGCTTTTTCAGTTCTTGTGTGTGTGTTTGTGTGTTGTTGAGTGTGTGTTTGTGTTAGACAGGTGTTTAAGCCCCCACGCTTCTTTATTTATGGAGCCTCTGAAACTCTCAGTGGTGCAGTTCACACTTTTGAAATGTTTCCTTTGTCAATAAGCCAATGGCCCCTGACCTCCATGAGCGGCAAACACAGCTTAAAGCTTATAGAAAGAAACATCACAAATGATTAACAAATTCAGTTGTTTCTCCTAGACAGCAATGATAATAAATGGAGATTTTTGTGTAAAGTTAACGATTTTTCTCCAGAGATAAAGATAGCAATAATCCCTTTTTCTCTAAAGTTTTTAATAGATGATAAAACACATTATAAGGTTTTATATAAGGCATTATGCATGCATTAAAAATACCATTATAATGCATTTTAAATGCAGGCTTCATCTGGTGTTATAATGCAATGTACTCTTAAAAGTTATAACCACAAATAGTTAAGTATTATAATTAGAGCTGGGCAACGATTAATCTAGATTAATCGCATCCAAAATAAAAGTTTGTTTACACATAATATATGTGTGTTTAGCGTGTAATTATTTTGTATATAAAAATTCACACACATGCATAAATATATTTAAGAAAAATCTTTTATTAATATATAAAATATGTATATTTATATATCATAAATTATGCTTAAATACAGCATATACATGCAAATATTTCTTAAATATATACATGCATATGTGTGTATTTATATATACAAAATAATTATACACGCTACACACACATATATTATGTGTAAACAAACTTTTATTTTGAATGCGATTAATCTAGATGAATCTTTGCCCAGCCCTAATTATAATGTATTGTAACTATTGTTATGATTATTTATCATATAACACATTACATTGTAAAGATGCTTATAAGTCATTATGCATGAGTTATAATGCAATAAGAATACCCTTATAATGCATTATAAATACAGGCTTCATGGAGATAGTGTTACCATCTTGGGAATATTATAAATCTCTTTACAGTCACTTTTGAATAATTGAACGTGTCCTTGGGAAGAAATGGGAAGAATTTTAAAGAATTTTAAGGACAGCTCTGAGAAAAAATAAATACCCAAATGAAATGCAGCTAAGAGCTCTAACATTAAGTCTCCTGAACTATGAAAGAGCATCAAATCTCTTCTGAGAAGTACTTATTGTCCTAGAATCATTATTGGAGTTGATAGATTTTTCTGTCCCATGCAAGGCTAAAGAAAGATAAAAAGGGAACAAAACAGAGAGTAGATGGTATACCTTGATCTCCGCCGGTCGTGTTACGGTGACCAGCAATTATCTGTAAGCTTCTAAAGAGGAGACCCCCCCCCCCCCCCCTCCTCGGCACTCTTTTACCCCATCCAGAAAATGTCACGCTGACACGGGCAACACACAGAGAGCACTTTCACCAGAAAAAGCACAACGTCAACTTAACCGGTCTCTGCATCTCCGAGCCAGCCAGACAGCCAATTCACCAACAAACACACTGAACAAAACAGCCCATTTTTCCTCTGAATAAAAGCCCTCTGGATCGAGCCCTGCCCCCCCCCCCCGGCCTTTATTCAGTTCTGGAATATATCCTGTTGTGATTTAGCAGATCTGTTCGCCAGCACAAACAGTTTGAGAACAGAATGGCCGCTTCCTCTGGACTGTGGTTTCAGGTGTTTATGGCCTGGCCCTCAGTTCCTTTAGATACAAACACGTTTGTTTCCCGTAATTTACTGCGGTTTTACTGTTCTCACAGGGATGACGCAACAACCTAATTATTGTCTCTTCATTCGCTAAAGACAATGCTGTGGTGCTTCTCAGGGCTGCACGATTATGACAAAAATCACAATTGTCGATTATTCCCTTGAAATTGTAATTGCGATTATTAATTATGATTATCATAATTTACATTGAATACTGTTTTGAATAGCTTTTAAGACATTGTTTGAAGCGACTGCATGCCATTTTTTTTCATTTCGTCATATCAAAATACAAGCTGAAAAACTTTTTGCCAAATATAATTTTTTATTATTTAAAGAAACCAACCCAAAGTGAAAAACCCTAAAGTTAAGCTGTAGAAAACACATCTGTAAAAAACTGTGAAAAACCACATCTTAAGCACACAGAATAATGTAAGTGAACTTTTTTTTGTAAATGCACCTTTAAACGATTACATAATTGTGGCATCTGTAATTGTAATCGCGATTACAAATTCGATTAATTGTGCAGCCCTAGTGCTTCTCCTCAGGAGATGTGCTTCAACGTTAGACCAGCGTCTTACTAACCATTTCTCTGTGGATCTCTGAAGTCTCGCAGCCTCTCTGGGGTTTATGATGCTAATCATTAGGAGAGTGTGAGGAGAGGTCAGAACGAACTGGCTGTAAAGGCCAGCATCTCATACACACTGCCTGAGTGTGTGTGTGTGTGTGTGTGTGTTCCTGCTTGTTACATTAACACCTTTGCAAATGTCAATAATTCTTCATGCAAATTGGTTCATCGTATCTCTTGTGTGTCTTATCTAATTTGTTTTCTGTTCATAGGCACCCGAAAAGAGCCGTTTATCATGCATTATCAATAACCTTTGACAGTTATATAACCACAACTCTGCATGTAGTTTGAATAGGCAATAAGAAAATCATAATTTTAGTATACTATAATATAAATAGATTTGTTACCTCAAGGAGCTATTGTCACTTTCAGTCATTCTGAGATGATTCCTGTGTCCGTGGTTGACTAAGCAATTTTTCAAGTTAAAAGCAGATCTGATGTGTGAAATCCGAAAAGAAACTTGACATGTAATATAAACTATATTTCACAAACTATGTAATTAAAGTTAATTCATTTGTATTACTTTAAAGTTACATTACTTTAAAGTTAAGAAAAATAGCATGAGCAGGCAAAATTTTTAAGTGAAATAATACATATAAATATTACCACCTTCTTTACCAGTGGATCTTTCTAGTCATTTTGATCAGGATTTTTTAAAAGTTATTTTAATTCTAATTGATTCAATAATCATTCAGGCCATTTTGTGAACCAGTTTGACCAATTTATTGAAAATTAACCACCGCAAAAGAAAAGTCTCTATGCCTTGCAAGTAAGTTTCATATTTCCACCTTTTTTGATCAGGTCATTTTTATGATTTTTCACCTTTCCGGTCATATGGATAATTATTAATTTTTTTTAAAGCTATTTTAATTCAGATCGATTTGATGATAATTCTGGTCATTTTGTGAACAGTTTTGATAGATTTATTGAACTGCCTCAAAGGAACAGTTCGCTCCCAAATCTAACATCAACAAACTTGCAAGCAAGTTTAACTATATTTAACTAAGTTTAGTTCATATGAACAATAGCTGGTGAAATATGTACAAAAGCATATATTATTCATTATATTTTTAAGCTCTTTCCAGGTTTTTTTGTCCTCGTCATTCTTCATACAGCCACTAAAGATCACCATGAGACCAGGCGGATAAAAGTAATCTAATTAAATGACATACATTTTAAGTGTTTCTGCTTATATAAAGCTTGACCGCTTTAAATACTAATGCTGTCATCCAACAAAACAAGCTGAAGATGTATTGTGTGTCAGTGACTCCAGTAGCACATCTCTAAATCTGTGGCCATCTGACTCCTATGGTTTCCTGTCATCCTTCCTCCCTCTTGTCTTTTAAAATGTCTCCTGTTTCAAACCCTTGGCCGTTTGTCCTCTGTCAGGATAATGGGAGCGGGTCCGAGTCCTGAATGCTGCATCGGATGTCAGCGAGCTGAGATGATGAATGAGAATGCTTTCACCGGCCCGTGTTTGGGTGTAGAGTTTACCCTCAATTACGGCTTCTGGCAACCGATAGGCTCCAGATTATGCTTCAGTGCTTCATGAGAAATACAAAAGAGAGAGAGAGAGAATTACATTTATTGGCAGGGGAGGAAGCGGATGAATGAGGAAAGAAAACCAGATGAACATTTATAGCAAGTGACAAAAGACAGTGAGACAAAAATCTGTTTGTAACTTTTGCCAACAGTGGATGTTGAGCCAAGTTGGATTTATTATCGTGAACATTTCTGTGTTACACGAGTTTCCTGACGCATTCCTCAGTCACCTGATCAACACTGTTAAGCCTGTTAAGGGCACATAGTGTCATGTTATTGATGTTTTATAGGGTACATCAAGGATTTTTTTGTGTGTTTGCAGGCCTGAAGGAGGAGGTGAAGACTCTGGAAATAGATCTCCAGAACAGCATGCATGAAAAACAGCATGTAAAGAAACTCCTAGAGTAAGTCCTTTTTTAATAGTCTTTCAGTGCATATTCAAATTAAAACTTGGTAATGTTTTGAGGATAATTACGGTTTGTCCATTATTTATATACAGTATATATCATTTTTATTTAATTTTATATATACTGTTTTTTTTTACGTTTTTGAAAGAAGTCTCTTTTGCTCACATATTTATTTCACAAAAAATACAGTAAAATCAGTAATATTGTGAAATATTATTACTATTTAAAATATCTGTTTTCTATTTGTATATATTTTAAAAATGTAATTTATTCCTGTGATCAAAGCTGAATTTCAGCTTCATTACTTCAGTCTTCAACATTTATTTATTTATGATACATTATTCGTTCACAAAGAAAATTGGTGTCCTTAAAGGTTGGATTTTTCCTCATTTTTTTAATTAAGGCATTAAGATCAATTTCCAAAAGATGATTTTTTTATTCCTCTTTTTAGGCAACTTTATCATGGGTTTCCAAACTTATGCACATCACTGTATATAACTACACTCACCGGCCACTTTATTAGGTACCCCATGCTAGTAACGGGTTGGACCCCCTTTTGCCTTCAGAACTGCCTCAATTCTTCGTGGCATAGATTCAACAAGGTGCTGGAAGCATTCCTCAGGGAGTTTGGTCCATATTGACATGATGGCATCACACAGTTGCCGCAGATTTGTCGGCTGCACATCCATGATGCGAATCTCCCGTTCCACCACATCCCAAAGATGCTCTATTGGATTGAGATCTGGTGACTGTGGAGGCCATTTGAGTACAGTGAACTCATTGTCATGTTCAAGAAACCGGTCTGAGATGATTCCAGCTTTATGACATGGCGCATTATCCTGCTGAAAGTAGCCATCAGAAGTTGGGTACATTGTGGTCATAAACGGATGGACATGGTCAGCAACAATACTCAGGTAGGCTGTGGCGTTGCAACGATGCTCAATTGGTACCAAGGGGCCCAAAGAGTGCCAAGAAAATATTCCCCACACCATGACACCACCACCACCAGCCTGAACCGTTGATACAAGGCAGGATGGATCCATGCTTTCATGTTGTAGACGCCAAATTCTGACCCTACCATCCGAATGTCGCAGCAGAAATCGAGACTCATCAGACCAGGCAACGTTTTTCCAATCTTCTATTGTCCAATTTCGATGAGCTTGTGCAAATTGTAGCCTCAGTTTCCTGTTCTTTGCTGAAAGGAGTGGCACCCGGTGTGGTCTTCTGCTGCTGTAGCCCATCTGCCTCAAAGTTCGACGTACTGTGCGTTCAGAGATGCTCTTCTGCCCACCTTGGTTGTAACGGGTGGTTATTTGAGTCACTGTTGCCCTTCTATCAGCTCGAACCAGTCTGGCCATTCTCCTCTGACCTCTGGCATCAACAAGGCATTTCCGCCCACAGAACTGCCGCTCACTGGATGTTTTTTCTTTTTCGGACCATTCTCTGTAAACCCTAGAGATGGTTGTGCGTGAAAATCCCAGTAGATTAGCAGTTTCTGAAATACTCAGACCAGCCCTTCTGGCACCAACAATCATGCCACGTTCAAAGTCACTCAAATCACCTTTCTTCCCCATACTGATGCTCGGTTTGAACTGCAGGAGATTGTCTTGACCATGTCTACATGCCTAAATGCACTGAGTTGCCGCCATGTGATTGGCTGCTTAGAAATTAAGTGTTAAGGAGCAGTTGGACAGGTGTACCTAATAAAGTGGCCGGTGAGTGTATATACATAATGCATGCTTATACGTTTCAGAGGACTGACATTTCTGTATTTAAAATCCTTTTTTTTATTATTGATTTCATGTAATAATCTAATTTTCTGATATTTTGAATTCGGAGTTTTCATAAGCTGTAAGCCATAATCATCAAAATTATAACTTTTGCACGATATTCTAATTTTTCAAGTTTCACCTGTATTTTTTAGAACTATATCTTTATCGTTTTCATTATAGTTATCATCCTTGGTGTGAAGAGGCCTTTAATCAACCTGACTTAAACAGTCATAACGGATAGAAATCACTTCTTATCCAAAAAAAGGCAAGGCAAGGCAAGTTTATTTATATAGCACATTTCATACACAATGGTAATTCAAAGTGCTTTACATAGAAGGAATTAAAATAATAAAAAGAAATAAGAAGAATTAAAACAGTTTAGAATAAAGAAATTAAAATAATCAACAGAAATAAGAATAATTAAAACAGTTTAGAATAAAAAATTAAATAAAATACAGTACAAACAGTCGGACACACAGTGCCACAGTGCTCATTCAGTAAATGCACAGTTAAACAGAAGTGTTTTCAGTCTGGATTTGAATGTGATACTGTAGGAGCACATCTGATCTCTTCTGGAAGCTGGTTCCAGCTGCGGCTGGCATTGTAGCTAAAAGTGGACTCTCCTTGTTTAGAGTGAACCCTTGGTATTTCTAGCTGACGTGATCCTAATGATCTGAGTGATCAGTTGGGTTTATATTCAGTCAGCATATCTGCAATATATTGAGGTCCTAGGCCATTGAGTGATTTAAATACCAGTAATAATACTTAAAATCAATCCTAAATGTAACTGGGAGCCAGTGTAAAGACCTGAGGACTGGTGTGATGTGTTCATATTTTCTTGTTCTGCTCAGGATCCTGGCGGCAGCGTTCTGTACGAGCTGACACTGTCTTATGGTCTTTTTAGGAAGGACATTTTAATTTGTAGAGAGCCTGTTTTGGATGTGAACTACACCTATGATGCCTTAAAATGCTGACTAGGTATAGGCAGCTCACTAGGTTTTGTAACACAGCTTTAGACTGTAGCAGTATTCATGACACACACACACACACACACACACACACACACACACACGCATAAGTGCTAATGTTATTTCAGAGGTTGAATACTCTTAACAAGTGTTTCGTCCTGATTTACCCAGAATTCAGTGTTCTACTCTTCATCATACACACTACATCCAAGCATCTCAGCATGTGCAGCTTCCATTACAGCTCAATATAACAGCATTATCTATAAAACACCCCCTCCTCACCTCGAGAATGATTTAAAGTGTGTGGAAGAGGGAAGAGCAGTGTTTTATGATCTGCTCAATTGGGTAACAGCCATCCATCTTCCTCCCAGTCTGAGAGAAGCCGTTTTGTATTATATTTGCATACCAATGCACTGGTGTTCACACCAAACAATAATATTTATTTAACCAAAGAGATGAGGATATCTTCCTTGGAATATGTGATGTATCTCTTCATGAAGGGAGTTTCTTTTCTTTTTTTGCTGGAGGTGCAGAAGGAGCGAGCTCTGTGACCTGGCAGCGCTCGAGGAAGTGTCAGGTGTTGCTTCCCACACCTCCCTCGGGTTCATCACATTACACACACTGACTCAACGTTGGCTCATACTCTTTTTATAATCTATCCCAACTTCTGTTTTTCTGGCTGCTTTTCCCCCTTTGTGAGCGAAGGAGCCTCGCGGTGTGTGTGTGTGTGTGTGGATGAGCTGTCAGAACGCTCTGTGGCAGGACAGTGTGTGTGATGTGACAGTGGGAGAGCTGGTGTCGCTGTCAGGGTCGCTCTGGCATTGACAGCTGTGTGTGTGTGTGTGTGTGTGTGGGAAGGGGCTCGTCGCGTGCTGGTTCTTCATGCTGTCTGTGCTAATGTAGTTTAGTTGATAAACAGATCTGATGCAGCCAACAGATTTCCATCTTTGAGAAATTAACACTAAACTTCAAAAGTTTTGGGTCAGTATGTTTAAAATAAAAATAAAAAAAAACTTTTATTCTGCATGGATGCATTACATTGATCACAGTAAATACATTTATAACGTTACAAAAGATTTCTATTTTAAATAAATGCTGTTCTTTTCAACTTTCTATTCATCAAAGAATCCTGAAAACAAAAATGAATCAGTTTCCACAAAAAATATTAAGCAGCACAACTGTTTTCAAGATTGATAATAATCAGAAATGTTTCTTGAGCATCAAATCATCATATTATACTGATTTCTGAAGGATCATGTGACACTGAAGACTGGAGTAATGATGATGAATATTCAGCTTTGATCACAGGAATAAATGTCATTTTAACCCTTGTGTGTCCTTGAGGACATCTTTGTCTTTTTTAATTTTTAATTTTTAATTAATTTTTAATTTTTTTAATTATGCTTGTGTTAAAGGCCAGGGAGAGCAACTCTGTCATCATTTATTTCCCGTCATGTCGTTTCAAACCCGTAAGACTTTCGTTCATCTTCGAAACACAAATGAAGATATTTTTATTAAATCTGAGAGCTTTTTGTTCCTCCATTGACAGCTACGCAACTATCACTTTGACCCTTCAAAAAGCAATCGTTAAACGAATCCATATTAGCATAACACGAGAATGAACCTCATTGGTTCTCGCATGTCAAGTGAACATACTTGAGTTTCTGTTTACCACAACTGATGTGTGAGATGAATATTTATATGTGAATGAAAGCCTAAATAAAATCTGTTCATCATATAAAGCGAACTGGCTCTTTTGAAAATTTGGACTAAAACGCTCAATTCATATGAATTCAAAGTGTTAGTTGCTCTCAGATTTAATTAAAAAGATCCTCATTTGTGTTCCGAAGATTAACGAAAATCGTACAGGTTTGGAACGACATGAGAGTGAGTAATTAATGAAAGAATTTGAACTCTCATAATGATTGAGATTTTGTAGTGTATATTTTTTAATTCACAAAATACATAAAATAGTCAAATTTAAACCCACTAAAACTGCTTTTTTAAAAAAAAATTTTTTATCTCAGGGCCATTTAACTCTAAAATGATGCATTCTTTGTTCATTCTGTTGGCAAGGCTTCAAAATTAAAATTTGTACAAATTTTTTTTTTACGGATTTTTTTTTTTTAACCAGTTTTCTCCATTTTCTCAGGTTTGGCGTATAAGCTTTATTCTTGTTTTCTGCTTCTGTTGTGTTATAGAGCCAATTGGATAAATTATGCAGCTATAATTGTGTGGGTGTGTCGGTATGGATGTCAGAGTGTGGTGTGTGTGTGTGTGTGTGTGTGTGTGTGTGTGTGTGTAATGTTTGAGAGAGAGAAATTATACTGTACTGAAAACCAGTGAGGCTATGTTAGCATTTAAATGAAAACTTTTGCTAGTACAATAAAAAATCTTACTGCAAGCTAATTTTTTGAGATATCAACCTTAAGTTTGGATGCTGCAGTCTTCTGCAGAACATAAAAGTAGAATATTTTTGTGGAAGTAATTAGGATTCAATGTTGTTTTGGAAAAACAGTTCTTCAAAAAAATGTATTCTATGTTCCAAAGAAGAAAGAAAGTTATACAGGTATGGAACGATGTGAGGGTGAGTAAATGATGACAGAATTTTTATTTCTGTTTGAGCAATCCCTTTAACCTAATTTAAGTTATTCAAGCAAACAAGCCAAGAATAACACCTGAATTATTCAAGCTTCTTAGTAAAGACACTCCAATGACTTTTTTTTTTCAAGAAAGATCTTTAGACCTCATGAATTAGATTGCGTTCGGCAAATGCAGGAACAGCATGACGTGTGTGTGCGCAAACTTGTGCCAAAGCTTTGATATCTCCATATCAGGGAAGACAGAGCAGTGTTTGTATGCAGCATGTGTTCCCATGACAACTATGCAACCTCTAACCCTATTTCACACATATCACACACACACACACACATCTGCCGAGCTGGTTTGTTTCCCTGGCTACGCTGATACATGTCAGAAATAGTTAGGGGTTATTTAAAATACTCATGGAGTGACAGACCACCAATGTGATTAACCTGCGGGGAGAGAGGATGGAAAAGAGCGAGACTGAAAGCGATAAAGAGGATGAAAACTTTTGTAAATGAGCTGGACCTCCGCCCGGTGAGATATGAAGTGATAAACAGTATAAGCTAAGAAATGTGAATATGCAAAACAGTTCACTGGAGCTTCTCAACTGATGTACTGAACTCATTTACCTGGAGGTTAGATATCACACCCTGTAATATTCACAGTTTCTCAGCAGAAAAACGAGACCTGGTCTTGCATGTCTCACAACGCTTCATTAGTCTGAGTGTAGCGCCTCAGGGATGAAGCGTGTGTGTGGAACATGGTAACGCTCTCTAAGAAATAGACTCTCAGATTACACCTCCATTTGTTACCCATTAATAAACCTCAGAAAGTGCTGTCCAGCCATTGTTATAGGAGACATAAGCCCTATTCGCACTGGATTAGTATTATCTGGGGACCTCGTGTGATTTAGAAATTACCGCATTTGCACGGGATAAGCAAAGCCTGTGATTTAACACGAATTTACTGACTTATCTCCTGAATATTATAGGTCTAGCTGTATGATATATCATAAACAGAATAATGTTCCTTACCGCATGCTGTCATTCTTTTTGTTTTCGCTCGTCTGATGATTTTCAGATTTGTTGTTACATGTTATTTTACCATTATTCTATTCTTGTATACCTTTTGCTTATATTTTTTTCGTTTTGTATTTATGTGGACTGGAATGAGCGCACGCCAGGAGACCGGCGTTTTCGTCAGGGCCGTAAAACACAGATAAGTGTCATTGTATGGGGATGGATGGGAGAAACACACCCAAATTAGCTTCGGTTAAACAGGCGTATAATAATTTGGGTAAATGTGTAAGCTAGATTATGCCTAATTTTTTCACATCTTCATTGACACCACAATGATTTCCCTCGTGTGGTAATATTTTTCCATGTTATTATGTATGGTTTGCAAAAATGGGAACTGCTGTGTCTGTGTAGAAAATAAAATGTGTGTGTGTGTTGTGCACACGCTACATTATGGCCAAGCATGCGCTCTTAAAATATCATCTGTATATCGCGCCACTGACTTTAGACTCAGTTTTTTTCTGGTCAGTGGCGGGATTGTTTTCTGGAACTGTAAAATATCACCAGGGAACGTTTGCGCTGGAACACTCCTCCTCTTTTCACTGAACCGCCCCGGGAGCGCAAGTTCATTCCCTGATTTACAGACGTGCGTCTGTGGAGGGAAAAGTCCCTGTGCGTCGGTGCAGAATAGGAATCATACATGCGGCGCTGTACAAAGTCAATTGTGCTCGGTGCAAGATAAGGCCCAAAGTCACTCAATATCATTTATTTCTATAAAATCTGATTAATTCTTTAGGAGAGGCAGACTTCTAGTGAGCATGTGAGAGTTACAGATTGCGTTCTTGTTTTCAGGTCCACTTGACCTGACATCTGCCGTGTTTTCATCCAAACGGAGACATCCATCTTTAACATGTTAATCCCATAATCACTTTCTCTTTTCTCTCTCTCCCCTTTCCTCTCCCCCTCACTCTTATCTGTAGTGTCACAGAGATCCAGGGGAAATAAAAGGTTATCTTAACCCGCTGTCAGATAGCAGTGTGTCACAGAGCTCCGCGAAACCTTCAGGCAACCATAATAAACAAAGAAAGAAAGGTCTTCACCAAACCTCCATACGACTCGACAATCATCCATCACGCTCGCTTGGCTCAGCGGGGAGACACCAACTCCCCAGTTCCTCCCCAAACTGGTGTTGAGGGAGCCAATGGAGTAGGATGGGGAGTGTTGGTGTGAGAGGGTGAATAATATTTGTGAGTTGGGCTGATGGGGGGATTCAGAAGGATTAGCAGTTGACAGACGACCCCCGCAGGGAATCTGTACCGTGCCGACCTTGAGAAAGAATTGTAGAAACTAGAGAACGAGGGAATGAGACCGAGAGCGAGAGACTGATTGTTATTCAACTTAGCAATGCAGGGATTTCTTTGCTATGTTGTGCTTAACATCAGGCCCCAGGAGCAAGAGGAGAAGAAAGAGGAGAGTTTCGCGTTTATTAGCAGCCGGCTCAGACATGCACGGTCTGTGCTTGTGTCCTGATCGACGGGAAGGGCCGTCTGAGAGCCAGAGGGAGAATGTGTCCTGTGTGTGAAGTTATCTGGGTCTGATTTTCACTTCATTGCTGGAACGAGGGATGCACTGATAAGCCATGCAATAATTATTTTCATGTAATATCCGATAACCAGTAAATAGCCAAGTTCTATACTATACTATTAAATTAGCATTAAATTACATTTTAAATATATGTTAACAATATATAAGTTAAAATTAGTTATTTTACATTTGCATAATATTTCACAGTATTACTGTTTTTACTGTATTTTTGATCAAAAATAAATGCAGACTTGGTGCTTTCAGAAGAGACATCTTTTCTTTCAAAAACATTAAATAACTTTTAAAAAATCGTACAGACCCCAAAAGTTGTATTATTTCGTATGAATAAATGAAAGCACAAATAACTAAAATCAGTCATTTCTAATACTACATTATAATGTAGAAAATAAACATCGAAAAAAATTCAATAAATATAGAAAAAAAATAGAAATGCATTTTGCGGAAGATGTCAACCTTTCTCTCTCGTTGTGACAACTAACCTCTGACCACACACACACACACACACACACACACACACACACACACACAAACTCAACTAACCTCTGACCACACACACACACACACACACACACACACACCCACACACACACACACACACACACACTCACTCACACTCAACTAACCTCTGACCACACACACACACACACACACACACACACACACACACACACACACACACACACACACACACACACACAACTCAACTAACCTCTGACCACACACACACACACACACACACACACACACACACTCACTCACACTCAACTAACCTCTGACCACACACACACACACACACACACACACACACACACACACACACACAAACTCAACTAACCTCTGACCACACACACACACACACACACAAACTCAACTAACCTCTGACCACACACACACACACACACACACACACACACACACAAACTCAACTAACCTTTGACCTACACTAGACACGTCAAAGCAGCCGGAGCAACTTTTCTCTATTTACTGATATGACAAGATGCGCTAGCGAGTGACGTATGTACAGAATATAGTTATTATATTATATTATATTATATTATATTATATTATATTATATTATATTATATTATATTAGCAAGAACAATGGCATTGTCCATTGCATTTTATAATATGTTATATTATTGTTTTTATAATATAATTGATGGCAAGTCCTGACCATAAAAGAAAACCAAGAATGTGTGTTTACATGTACATATGCAGCAAATGTTTAGATGTTGCATGACACAATTGCTTGACTAGCCTGCAGAATTTGGGAACGTCATGGTGAATTAATGAGTCAAAGCAATGACAGAGTGATAGACACACATGTAAACACTGTCTGGCACGCATTAAACGAAAGCCCGCTCATGCACACACAGGCATATAATAGCCCACTGTTAGCATATTAATAGTCTCGCTTAGTCAGACTTTTGACTGGCTGAAGTTTGGACCATTTTGCAGATTATTGTGGCATGAAATAAAGAGGCCGACTATCTGACGTGTTTCGTTATGGGTAAACCTGAATAATAAGGATCCATGTATTAACATTAGTTATCATTAATTAAGATTAATAAATGCTGTAGAAGTATTGCTCAATGTTAGTTTCAACATTTACTTTTTATGTTAACATTTGTTAGTGCACTTTAACCTAATATACATAAACAATGAACAATTGCATTTTATTAACTAGCACTGACAAAGATTAACTAATGCTGTAAGAAATATATTGCTCATTATTAGTTTAACTAATCCATTCATTTTAAAGGTCATGACATGGATTTTTTTTAAATCATTCTAATATGTTCCTTGAGGTTCACTTATAATGTTAATACAATTTTCTGCTCAAAAAAATATATGTGAAAAAACTATTATTCTGACCCTCAGTCTGAAATGATCTGTTTTAAGGCGCTGCTCCTTTAAGGCCTGTCAGTAAACGGCCACTGTTATGATTGGTTAACGTCAATGCATAGGAAACCGTATCAACGCCCTCTCACTTTTGCACATGAGTAAGTGTTTTGAGAACATTATCAATATAAAATGACCTATCTTTTTTTATTTGGCTTTTAATTGTAGCTGATTTGTGCTGTGTCTGGTCTGTTCTGTGGTGTAATTTATGTTGTTCATGGTGTTAAATGTTGATGGTATTTTATATAATGTACAGTACCTTGGTCAACAACTGTTGTTTTTAATGGTGCTACATAAAATAAAGTTGAGTTGAGTTACACACAAAGCAAAACAAACGTTCATTCACTCTCATCAATGTCAGAACTGTCAGAAACTGAACTTGTATCTGTATACTGAATCAGTGTAGACAGCGACCGTGATTATAATGTTTTTTTAAAGCTTTTGCCATGACGCTCACATCCAGTGTAGGCAAACGACAGAACGACAGAACGTCTGTGGACTATGGTGTGATGTATAACTATTGATTGAGAAGGAAGTCATGCAAATGTATTTGCAGTCACAGATCCCGCAATATCTAAATGAGGCGTTTTTGGAACTTGACTAAACATCTTAAGTTTTCTGGACATTTTAAGCTATAAAACTTTCAAGATGTTTTAATGGTACAAATATCTCCTGTCAAAAGATAAGGCAAATTTGATTTCTCATGTCATGACCCCTTTAACAAAGACCTTATTATAAAGTGTTAACATAAGTGAATTAGTGATTAGCAGAAATGTCATTTATTCAAATATTTGAATATCTTTCAAATAATTGAATCCACAAACTTTGCCAAATCCATTCAATATTTTTTCCCTCTGCTGAAATCACATCATATAATCGTAACATAATTTCACTTGGCGCCACTATTGCTTTCATTCTGTGTTTTATTAGACTCCCACATCCACACTTGTCACTTCTGTGCTCGCTAACCGAGTTTAATATTATTACTCAAACTACAGAGCGATGTTACAAAAGAAAAAAAAAAACATAACACTCAACAGCTGTATGTCAGATCGTGTTTCCATCTTTTTTCCACCTGCTTTTTTTTTTTCACCTTCCCCGTCTCGCTCAGTGAGATTTCAACACCCATTATACCCTGGATGGTACCTGCTAACATCACACGTGGACGTGCCCTGGGCTACACTCGTTTACACGCCATTGTTTCGCTGCTCACGCTGAGATGCTGGTGTTAGAAGCGCATGCCAGAGGGACATGCTTGGGTGACTTTTTTGGGGAAGGGGAATTTTTTCAGTATCTTTTGCGCTCACAGGCAATAGAGGAAAGAGAGAACAGATGTCAGCGGCCGCTGCTTTAAATAAAAACACATCTCTGTTGTCTTTCAGGATAAAGTCCGTGGAGAAGGAGGATCTGCAAGCGTTGTGGAGGGAACAGACCGCCACCATAGAGAGGTACAACCGTAAGAATGAAAAATTACACAGTTTGCCAAGATATCAAAGTCTGAAACCAAAAGCAGAGATTTCAATATGAACTAAAAGTATGTTATATACAGGGTTCCCACGGGTCCTTGAAATTCTTGAAAGTTTGTGAATCTGAAAAAAAGATTTCAAGGCCCTGGAAAGCTTTTGAACATAAACATACATAATTACAGGTCCTTGAAAGTCCTTGAATTTATTTTGTGCAAGAAGTTTTCTATAAAACATTCCATATTATTTCCTCCAGTCCGCTAATGTGTTATTTCGCCAACACTTCGTGGCCTATGCATACTAGCTTGCTTGATTTACGTTAGTTATGGGCATTTACGCGTTACATTAAGTGTTTCCCGCGTGAGTTTGTGTTGTACGTTGCCATGACGTTCACGTGCATAACAAGTATCTTACAAGGTAACACGATGTAACCTTGCTCTCACTTGAAATGTGTCCCCACATCCTACACATCCTTGGATTTGAGGGTATTGGACCTGGAAAGTCCTTGAAAGGTCCTTGAATTTGAAGTTAACCAAAGTGTGGGAACCCTGTATATATATATATATATATATATATATATATATATATATATACAGCAGCAGCAGCAATAACCGATAGCAGCAGTGTAGTAGAACTACTCAACCAAGACCAAATACATTAACATTGTCATATCCATAACCATGCTAAACCCAGAGAGTTATCATGATAGAAATAACTTTTTAGAAATGAATTGTAACTTAAATTACCCGTAACAGATCTATACAGGTGGAGCTGGGGAAGGTGGAGGGTTTCAGAGAAAACTGCTACAGCAAACACTGACCAACTTTTCAAATATTGCGCAGCAAGCTCATTGGCTCAGATGCAAAAGGAACCAATCAGCTTGTGGCGTGTAGTTAACGATGTAATTGTCAGCTGGTTGCGTTAAGGACCCATTAGCCTGCTGCATCTAGAGTTTCACGACGGAACTTTGTATTTAAACTATGATAGTTGTTATCCATTCAATTTCTATTTTTGTGAAGGATTTTTATGTCAAACATCATAGAAATGAAAATTTGTCAAAACAATGACAAGGCAACCTCGACAAATAATAATTTTCTCTACTGAGAAAAACAGTAGTTTCTCAGATACACGCAAATACTGCACTCACTCACCAGGAAGTTATAAATAGAAGTATGTCAGGCATCTTTGGTCACATTTTGTCTGTTTTGATTGATGTCATGGTCCACTAAACTGTGCACAGCCATGAATGATTATGTGTTTGTCCATGTAAAGGTGTGGTGAGTGTGTTTATGTGTGTTTGTTAGTGTCTGTCAGTCATCTGCAACCGTCTCTGTGGATTGATGCACATTCCTGCCTGTGGTTTGAAGTGCTGTGTGCTGTTTGTCACGATTGCTCTCCAGTCTGTGATGGAGAGAGGACGACACGCAGATAAAGAAAAGCTGAAAAGACCTGAAAGCTTTTCACAGAGAGACCCATGACATAAAGACAGACTGGCAAATACCACAAAACCCATTACAGGCATACAACACGTCATCATTTGGACTGTTTCTACAGCATGGATAGAAGACAAGTTAAATCTCATTTGAGAAATTTTTTGTGCCTAGTACTCCAAAAGAAGGATAAAGGACAGAAGATGAGAGAAAGCGGGCTTGATGAAAGAGGGCCGGATGCCTTTGAGCTTAGAAAGCGGCACATATGTGCGTTATGATCTGTGTTTCGAGGTCTTACACACCCTCCTTCTCCTCTCCATGTATCACAGCTCTGTTTCAGACCGAGTGATATTATATAGATATTAAATTCTGTAATGTGTCAGCAGGCTTAAGCTGCGTGTGAAGCTCTGTGATGGAAGATAGAAGCACTTCCCACTCACAGGGCTTCGGGTTTCTCAAAGTTTCCCGCACCTCACACACACACACACACACACACACACACACACACTTATACACACATTCCACATCTCACATTTCGGTTTTCAAAGCTCCTTTAATTTTCACCATCCCAGTGGAGCCACGATATCTGCAAAGTAGACTCATATGTCACAGGCGCTAATGATTTATTCCGATGACAGATCTCAGACTGAATCTATTTTAAATCCGACTTCTGTCATCTTTAACCACGGTTTCTCACTCTTCTATACTCAAAAAGTATGGAAGCTCGAGTCCGTAACGCCCACAGGGAAGCCCATGTGCTCCCCTCATTGCTTTCATTTCGTCTTTAGCTTTATAGTGAACATATGTTAAGCTTCAGCATTTTCTTAATTGTTTAGGCATGCCAAAGAAGCCAGTGTGTACTTTGGCAAAATGTTTTATCCACGAGATTCAGGCGTACAAAAAATCCACAGATGTGAGCGTTCCTGTGGGATGGCGCTTATCTTTTAAGGACACCAGCTCAGATCTAAGGCCATACGACTTCCCACCCCATTTTTGTTGGCTGCCTGGTTCCTCTTAGAAAAGATCTTCCGTCCTATTGAGGAAACTGTCTGATCTTTAAGTGATAACTGTTGCTCATGGGAAGTGTGTCATTATCACACCTTTTCCCAGAGTGTCTTCCTCAGTCAGCGGGAGAGGAGGCTGGAGGCCAACAGATAAGATCGGCTGTGTTTGGGAATTTCCTAGTTTTGTCATGCAGGGAAAAGATAAACAAAGAGAGATAAAGAGAAATAGAAATGTAAAGGATTTTTTTTTTTTTTCAGTGTGTGATAATTGTGAAGGAGACCCTTCCACCTCAATGTCATGTCATCATACATATACCTATTCACTATGGTACAATCCTGTGGTTCTGCAGGATTGTACCATTGGAGTTTCAGGACCGTATTTCTAGGACACTAGTTGTTTTGTGACGGCGCCACCTATCAAATTGGATGTCTGAAAAGCAGTATTTCTACCAAATACTAACATCTTGTAGGGCCAGATTTACTAAATTTACAAATTAGAGTGAGAGTGCAATTCCTGGGTGGAAAAAAGGAAAAAGGGCAGAGTGGAAAGTTCTGCGTGTGATCCACCGGATCATTTCTATAATGACCTACACAATCTACCAAGAGCAGTGCAGATTAGCGTCTGGTTTAAGACATGCTTTTATTGGGCGTTAAATGATGGTGCAAAAACCAGTACATTGATGAGCGCAAACCTTAGTAAATCACCTTGCGTGATTCATTTAAATACTTTCCTCCTATAAATTTTGCATCTGAAAGGGAAACTCCTACAAATGCATATGCAATAAGGACAGCTGCAAAAATAACCTTGTCAACTCTTTTTCAGTGCATGTCTTTAGTAAATCCTGACAGTAGCTTTTTTAACGCCAAAAGAGTGTTTGCGCTGGTGCAACTATGGGCTATATCCGGCCCATAGTGTTATAAACCCAGGGTTTGTCCCGTAAGAGGTTACGGTAAAGGTGTTCACATTTGCTGTAGTCTCACATATCCAGATCTTCAGACTGACGGCAGAAGGTCTGGACTCCATCTCATGACGTCACAGTTCGTTTTGTTCAGCGTCATGTTTAGGGTTGTGAAAAGGTAATGTCAATGTTATAAACACAACAGTTTTCTTCTTACATGAGGAGGTTTGGCGTCACGGGGGCTTTGTTTCTAGGCGGACCGTTAAAGAAGGCAACACACAAATCACACACAAACACACAGTTTCCTGAAAATCCTGTATAATTCAACTAATCAGATGACAACTTCAAAACTCCTGAAGTGTTTCCAGTTTTGTGTGCCTTATGCATGAGACGTTCAGCCAATGGTCCGTGGGTGTGACATCTGATGCTGAGCCTACGTTTCCTGTTGTTCTGCAAATCTTGTCTTCAAAGTCCAGTCATTTCAAAAGGAATCCACACAATCTGGAATTAATGCGTTTACCAACAGAAACCTTCTTGGTTTGGAAATGATTTATACATAAGTCATACTTATATTGAACATACTTCGCTACACAACTGACAATAGACAACAAACCCTTTTTGCCCACATCATTTTGCTAGTGACCACAGCTAGAGTCACACTGTATTAATGTCCTGAAACTGCAGACAAACCCTAATGACTTTGTAAGATCTCTTTAAGAGTTTGTTTGTGGATGAACACAAAACCTATAGTTAGATGTCTACCTAGATAGCATTTATATATATGCATCATTGGTGTGCTCTTTGGGCAGAGGTAGGTATTAACCAAGTGACTGTTCCTGCTATTACACGGTTTCACCAGTAGGTGGCTGTGACTTGTCTGAGTTAGTCATTGAATATATATATTTTTTCAACCAATTCATTCAAACACTAATTCATTCACAAGCTAAACAAGTGACTGTTGTAATGAATCAGACATTTAATCATTCATTTAACCCGATTAATTCAAACAAGACTGGAGTAATGATGCTAAAATTCATTTAAATAGAAAACAGTTATTTTAAATTAAAGATTAAATTAAAGATATTTCACAATATTAGTTTTTACTGTATTTTTGATTGAATAAATGCAGCCTTGGTGAGTTGAAGAGACTTTCAAAAACATTAAAAAAATCTGAATAGTAGTGTATTTCATTCAGTAAAACATATAGATAAAAATAATTCCATTTTCTAATTATTTGACGTGTTCTAAGTATTGTTGTGTTTGCATAGCGACATGTACCAATGCCAGCTTTATTGGAATCAGCTGTGAATATTAGCACATGGTAACTTAGTTAACTTAGAGGCCTGTTAGGATAACCAGTTTACTAGCATCATATACTGGTCATTTCAGCACGGTAAGATGTATGTAGGCAGTATGCAGTGAAGCAAGACTCGTGGTTTCAGAACAAAGCGATTTATTTTGTGTGTTCAGATATCTAGCTTTTATGTGGTTGTAAACGGTTGCAGGTGTCGTGATTTCAGTGTGTTCACGCTTTCCCCCGAAGGCTGTCCCGAGACCTGAGGGATGAGGAGGAGAGCCGGTTGTCATGTCAACGACGATGCGAGTCCATGCAGGAGCAGCTGTTGGCGTGGCAACAGAAAGAGGAGGAGGTAACCCGGAGACTGGAACGGGCGGAGGACGAGATGAAGGACCTGAGAGTTGCCCAGTCCACTTTACAGCAGGAGAGGTCTGTTAGACAAACACACTCGCGCGTCAGTCACACTCCACAGCAGGAGAGAAGAAATAAAGTGTTCTTGCTACACACAAATACGTTCGTGTTCAGCCACACTACAGCTGTACAGCTTTTTTTCTCTTTGCGTGTTGCATCCCTCCATCCCACCCACCTGCTCCTCTCAATAGGCCGTCAACACGTCGGGACCTGTAGGATATGACTCAGTGTTTGCGAACCTGTTTCCTCTCTCTCTGTCTTCATTTACAATTGTAAAACAAACCAACGAAATCTGTTCTGCAGAAGCTGTGCGTTACCTGAATATTACCAGAATCAGGGGTGTTATTAGGCATGATGTGAAGCAGAATTAGGGCTGGTTTTTCCGATTACAAACGTGAGACGCAGGGAATTGAGCGGGAAAAAACACAAGGTCTTAAGATGTTTTTAAGTTAAAACTTATTTTAACTTTAGCAGGCGTCTATTTAGTCTGTGTGAACGACCCAGAACGTTTATGCATTCCACTGCACTGCTTTTCCATGTAAACATACCACTGCGCTTGTGTCTCACGCATGACACGTCATTCGATCAAAAGAAGTTCAACTATCTCGCATTTTGAAATACACACAATTCTACTGCACTGATTGTCCCTTGGTTCCACTGCTTTTTCAATATGTGCTTGACTGACTTGACTATTGCGACTATCGCGCATGACACATCGTTCTTAAAACGAGGGTAAAAGAAGTAAAATGCATTATTGTCAACAACAGCAATAGTGTAGGGGAAAGGTGCGTGGCAGAAAGATCTGATGCAAATTAACCCGTGTTCGAAACCGCCTCTTGCCGAACTTGCTCTCCTCCCTTTTCACAACATATATCAGATCACAGAGGCATTTATTTTCAATAAAAATGAAGAAACTCGTAAATAAAGTGTCTAACATGTAATTATTAATAAAGTGTTTATCGTTTAGGGTTAGAGATTTATGCAGGCAAGGCTTTAATAACCCAATATGGCAACATCCATTTAATAATTTTAATAAAAATAATAATTCACACTGTTATTATTGCATACCGTTTAATGTACAACAACGAGGTGTAAATAGTATAAATAGCTCCAACTACCATTTACACTTATTGAAAAGAAAATAGGCCTACTGCTATTTTTACAGTGTGTCAATAGCGATAATCTATCGCTATTTAAACTTAGTGTAAATAGCCGCTGTCAAAAGTATTTTAACTTTCTAAAAAATTAATCTTTTCCATTCCACTTTTCTTATTCAAATGGACCCTCAGAGATGTTTAGGTCCCTAAACCCCTCTTCTCCTCCTCTTCTATTGTTCTTTCCCACCTGTTCATCAGGGTAATTGCAAGTCAATTCACATCTGTCTTCTCCTTTATTAGGGCCTGATTGTATCAATGGCCACCTGTGTCTTGAGTTTCTGTTTTTCTCTCTGTTAGTGGGCTTTTGTTACGTCCCAGCTGTTTGTGTGTTTGGATGTCTGATGTTTGTTTGCATACACTCCTCTGTCCCTGAGGCCTACCTGTCTGTTAGCACAGCACAGCCTTGTCTTCTCTGTCTTTTGCTTAGTGTTGTGTTATGTTCGTCCTCAACTGTTTACACCTCAGCTGTTGCGTCGGCTAATGGTCTTGTTGCCATGCCACTCACTTCTCACATGCTGATGTCCAGGCTTGTCTGATCATGGTGTTGGGTGCATGGAATTGCTAGGGCATTTTGTGTGGTTGCTAAGGCATTGGCAATTATTTGGATCAGATCTGTGCAAGAAAATGGCTGATCAGCTCATTGGTCATTGTCGAGAACAACTCGAACCTGTCACAGCAAGCATCACTATGTTTTATGAATGTTTTCAGTTGCAGTATGCAGTGTATTCATGCCTGACATTCTTGTGTGCTACAGCAAAGACTCCTTCTCAAAATGGTGCCACTTGGTCAAGTGCTATTCAACACCGTTCATTTCATCCCAGGGCAAACACTTGGTTTTCTAAAGATGTATAGATCTAGTCACTGAGCAGTAAGACATGGGCTTTGTTCGGCAGGCTCATTCTTGTGCTGCAGGTGAGGTGGGGTCAGAGGTCGCAGGTGTTTGAGTAATGAGATGGAAATGAATGCTTAAGCTGTCATCCTCTGAGAAACAGTGGTGTCAGACTCAGGCCAAAATAGCAAAGTAATTAAAATTGCTTGAATGTAACTCTACACCCTCTGTTAATATGCAAATGAGCCCCTCCTCCACTCACTCACTCAGCTCAGAGATCCACTCGTTGACGATCACACGTAGACCTGATTGGTTACAAGGTAACCAATAGTTTGTGACGTCAGAAACACCAGCGATTTTGGTCTTTGGATCACTGCAGTTTTAAGGAGAAAAAAACTCAGCAATGGTGTTGGCTTATGAATTTGTGTATGGTTTGTCTTAAAGCATATTAAAAACGCCACATAGACATATAAACAACGTTTAAAAAAGCTTGATTTTCATCACAGGGTGGGTGACATAAATGTTGTTAGCTGAGGCCATCTTCTTTTTGTATTGTGTTAGTTTAGCAGAATCATCAGCTGAAGTCTATTGCTGCAGATATAGATTCAAACTGTACATGCGTCTAACTACGGTTGCAGACGCTCCGTCAACTTCTCGAATGTTCACGGACCGGCTTTGACCATCCCAATATGGCAGACGGCTTATGCATAGCGGTCCATAGAAACGTCTCGGTTACTAATGTAACCCTCGTTCCCTGAAGAAGGGAACGGGAGACGTAACGTCGAACGTGAGCGACTGAAAGGGAACAGCTGCTAATGAGGAATCTGTGTGTGTGTATATATATATGTTCAACAACCCAAAAAATGGCGATTTAGCTTGTTCAAACGGTGAAAAAAAGAGCCAACCAACTGCGACAGGGTTACTGATCCGACAAAACCCGATGAAGTGCCGTCTGTCGGCGCAGTGTGAATTGGGTTTTAGAAAATCCAGCTTGCCCTCGGAAGCAGTAATAATCATAATTACTAGCAGTGAAAAGTGAGTCTAGACGTACAGTAGACATTCACAACCATTATAGCCTTTCATTTGATTCCAGTTAAACTGAGTAGTTTTTGCATTATGTTTGATTTTGATTCAAAGCAGGGGTGTTTTGTCCGGGTAATAGAGAGGCAGTGCAACCTCAAGACAACTTTCTCATAGAAATCCTAACGAGTGGTGTGAATGTGAAGGGGGTAATGACAAAAAAAAAACCACACACTGTTGTTTCATTCGCCTTTTAACCCTGTAAACATCAAACGAAAGTGGATTCAGAAAAACAAGAAGAGCGAACTGTGCCTTCCTTCAGACATCCACCACACACACACCACCGTTTCTAAGGCATTGTGGGAAGGAGGAATAAACACTTTGTTAAAGTGCAAAGAAGTTAACAGAATGTCCTGACCGTGTGCTTGAACTGTACGTGCCGTTTCAGCTCAGAGGAACAAGCGCTGAGGAAGCACACTAAAAAGCATGTGCCTTGTATTCTCACACGTATTCACAGTCCTACAATAGCACGGTTCTGCTGTAATCACGCTTTCCCAATTATCACAGTCCCCGCTCGTGCCTTTCAGAGCAGATCCTGACCCCTGTTCTGCTCTATAGAGGACATTTTGTCCCTCAACTCTATTCTCGCCCACCAAACAACTTCTGCTTCAGCCTTTTTATAAGCACTGAGTCATAAGAACAAACCCCTCTTTCATGCATCCGCATGGATCACAATGGCACTGTTGATGTTTTTCATAGACTCTGAGAGTAACACTTCACTTCTGGTCTCCCACACGCACAGCTCAGGGTCATACAACCACAATCACCAAACCCCTGACAACAACACACACACTTCAGAGAGTGAGAGAGGCAGGGAGATGACGCCATCACTTTTAGGCCATTTAGGAGACAACGTTTTACTCTATCGGTCAAAAGTTTGGGGTCAGTAAGGTATTTTTAAAGAAACAAATGGTTTTATTTAGCAAGAATGCTGTTATTGTGAACTCCTCATTCATCACAGCAACTGTGTGTAACATTTTGTGACGTCAGAAACACCAGCGATTTCAAACCGTGTTTTCGAGACTGCAGTTTTAAGGAGAAAATACTCAGCAATGTTGTCTTATGAATTTACACACTGTTTGTCTTAAAGCATATTAAAAACACCACAGAGACATATAAACTTCATTAAAAGCTTGATTTTCACCACAGGGGGACTTAAATGTTTTCAATGGGATGTTTTCAATGTTAAAAATGGGATGAGAATTTATTTATTTTTTTTCATTGCTTTTGCGTTCTCTCACAAAAGTTTTCTGTTTCCCTGAGAATCTTTGTGTTCCCTTGCAAAACTTTTGTGTTCTTTGTGAGCGAATGCAAAGTTTCTGGGGGAACGCAAAACTTTTCAAAAGCATTGACATCATTTTTCCTCCCATCTCATTTTTTTTTCTTTCACCGTGTCCCTTTAGCGGCTCCAGACAGATCATATTCACCACGGCGTTTATCAAATAAACACCAAAGATAATCTGAAAAAAGCAAAAATGTGTTATCAAGAGGACAACACTGAATCTTTCAGCTATTTTTGTAATGTAAAATTGTAATTGTCACATTACGTGCCACATGCTTAATTTTTTTCCCTCATGCCTGTGAGCGGTTGCACATTTAGCAATGGTGACCTCAAAGCTGTATTGAAAATCCTAGTTACACTAATCTTCTCTCAGAACTTTTTTTGTCATGTGCTTTTTTCCCTCTTTCCTTCCAACTTCTTCCATTTTCAGAGCATTTGCTTTCTATCTGCCAATCCGATATTTTTCCTTTGATTTGATTACACAAGTGCAGTGAAGTGTGCACATTCCAGACTGGGCTTATTTAACACTTGTGTTTCTGAGAGCCACTTCTTCCAGACATCCCCCATTATAGGCCATCTCTCTAGAGAGAGCCATCACACAAGTGCTGTCAGAGAGCTGCGTGTCTGTCCGTCCCCGGCCTATCTAACTTTAATAGTATACAGCCTCACGGCACGTAAACCCCTAGGCTGGCGAGATGAAACATTCCCTCTCTCTTAGGGTGGAAAAAAACCCCGAAAGAATACGCCTGGAATCTTTTCTGTGAGCGCCTCTGTCTCAGGGGAATTATGGCAACATCTATTAACACATACTAGGGTGAATCAAAGTTATTTCCAGTGCATTATACTCATACTTAATGTCTAAAATATTCTGAAAGTCGAATTCAAGGCACGTTTTAACTGAGAGGTTGGGTATGTATGAATGCTGGTATGTGGCGATCTGTTTTTGAGGACTTTGATGTTTCTCGTGAGCTGTTTATGTGTGTCTCAGTCTTCACCAATCCAGGGTGGAAGTAGTCTGTCTATGAAGTCGCAGTTTCTGCCTCGTGGGAGGAATGTTTGAGCCACAGAGGAATGTGCTGTAAAAATGGGATTTGTGCCAAACTGTCTGTCTGTCTAGTCACCCGCGTTCCTCAAATCCCCGCTGTCTGTCTCGGCTCATAGCAGAAGAGCTTTTCAGAGGCGCCCAGTACGGTTTGATGAGTCAAACTATAATCACGGCTTAAAAATTATGACAAACAGGAAGAGAGAAGGATCTTGGGCCATGTCTGCTGTCTGTACATGACCAAATATCCTGTTCTCAATGAGTATTTTTATCCTTATTTACAGTTAATGTAGTCCTTAAATGATTATATTAAGGCTTTGTTTTAGAGAATGTATCTTTGTTATAAGTGTATTGTATTCCTCTTATATTTTATTTATACTTTACTGTTTAAAAGTTTTGGGCGAGTATGTTTTTTTTATGTTTTTGATCGAAAGAAGCCTTTTGCTTACAAAAGCTGCATTTATATGATTTAAAAATACAGTCAAAACAGTAATATTGAATATGATTTCAATTTGGTCATTTATTCCTGTGATCAAAGCTGAATTTTCATCATCATTACTCCAGTCTTCAGTGTCACATGATCCTTCAGAAATCATTCATGATGATTTGCTACTCAAGAAATATTTATGATTATTATCAATGTTAAAAACAGTTTACCTGCTTCATATTTTGGATAGAATGTTCAGAAGAACAGCATTTTTTAAAAAGGAAATCTTTGTAAAAGAACAATGTAAAAGTCTTTTCTGTCAATTGAATGCATCTTAAATAGTATTATTAAATCAGACTAACCTGAAACTTTTGAATGGCAGTGTAAGTTTTTATACTCATAATTATATGTATTTTCTCTTATTTATTTATTTTGAAAACTACAGAGCCCCTAAAGGGACATGGTGAAGAAGAAAAAAACGAGATTATTTATCAATGCTTTTGCGTTCTCTTGTAAATGTTTTGCGTTCCCCCAAGAAACTTTACGTTCACTCGCTAAGAACACACAACTTTTGAAAGGGAATGCAAAGATTTTGCGAGCGCAAAGTTTCTCGGGGGAAACGCAAAACAAAAGATTTTTTCTTCTTCTACATCTCATATTTATTTCCACCACCATGCCTTGAAAAAGACAAATAAACATTTTATTTATTTGCATTATGCTGTTTATTTTTGGGAGCTGAAAAACAGGATATGGCGCTGACTAAATAGATAATAAATAGATAACTCTGAGAAGAAGAAAAAAACAGGTGCGCAGTCTCGCCAGGAAGAAACAGAACTGTATTTCTCCAACATATGTATGTCTTGACTGTGTTCAGTGTGAATGGTGAATATATCAGCTGGGATTAGCAGAAATAGGCCTACTCATTACTCTGTCTGACTTTGTTGACCATGTTTTACGGCCCATTCTCCATTTCCTTTGTAACATTTTCTCTTCATCCCTGAGGCTGCAGACCAACATTAGTCATAGTTTTATATAAGAATGTTTTATGACATGTGACAATTAACAAAAATAACAATTATGTTTCCATAACAACTGTATCAAAATATTATTGCTGGTAAATACGTATCAGTAAATGTGTCACCGTGACTCTTTGAGGTCTTGTGCATTTGTTTAATTAAAACACCTTGTGTCGTAATGGCCTAATACAGTATCTCTCCTCTGTCTTACTTTAACATTAAACAGATCACTCATGTCGTAGTGGTTTTAGACGACTCTGTCCTGGCAGGTATGACAGCCTGAGTCAGAATAGGCCTATGTCACGAAAAAATTTAAGACCGAAAGTACGTCTTTAGTAGGGATACGGCTCTTCCGGTTAGCTTTTTACAATGGCGAGTCCGATAGATACCGCTGGACCAAATCTCTCCGCACCCGGCCTGAAGTCACATATGACGATGTGGTTCGGATGGTAAATGAAAACTCTCAAGTGGAAACGTCAAAACTGAGGAAAGTGTACACTATGGCTGCGTCCGAAATCGCGTACTATGTGAGTAGGTACTACATTTAAATAAGAACGTACTTCCCGACCGTTAAAAAAGTACGTTCTATATAGTATGAATACGGGTAGTATGAATGAGTCCGGACGTACTACATGCGCCATGTTGTTGTCGCGAGACATACGCGCTATCATAACAGTGTGAAAATTTAAAGAGCACATTCCACTGACTGCACCAACTTCGCGCTGTTTTCATCTGCGTTTTTACGTCGTCCGAGCCGACAATCAAGAGGAGGCGTCGGTCAGCTGCTCGCAGATCACGCCTTTTGTGGAGTTTCTCAAATAACATTTATTTACCTAATAAATTTTACCTCATAAAACACACACAACCCCTATGAACAATGACAGATGTTGATTTTTGGCAAGGAAAAAGCCATTTATTTGCTTGTGATATTACCATCGATAAATAAACATGAATGAATCAATAGAGATACGCATGTGTGTCTGTGTTTATCTCTACAGCCCACAGCTAACGTTACAGCCGCGTCTCCGGTTTCCGCCATTTTCAAATATAACGACAACAACTCCTCTCCCGTGGCATCATGGGATAGTAAAGTGTCCATCGTATGCGCACTTCAGAATCTCGCCGGAAGTAGTAGGTCATCCGGGGACTTTTCGCCTACTGTTTTTCGAATTCTATGATTTCGGACATACTACTCTGCTCGCGTACTGTTTTTCGCATACTATATAGTAGGGAAGTACGCGATTTCGGACGCAGCCTAACACCAGCTGCGGGTGTAGCCTGCCATTGTTGTTATAACTCTAGCCGTTCGCCAGTAAGGTAAACGTTTCTATGGTAACAGCGAGTTGGACCAATCAGCAGACGCTGCTGCTACGCTTAGGATTGTGGGTAGTGTAGTTTTTTTTCATAAGCTCGCGGATAAAACATGTTTTTCTTAAAAAAAGGTTGATTTCACACGAACTTATAGCTTCTAAAGGAGCAAAAACCTTTGTTTCACAACCTCATAGCTCGTGGTCAGTCTACCTCAGATGGTTTAGACATTATGGCTGATAATCTAAATTCTTATCGAGAAATACTGTTGACCGGAAGTTCTGTATCCCAACTCCGCGTTCCGGAAGCAGGAAGTGTGACATAGGCCTATTAGACCAGACATTTTGCTAATGATGCTTATGCTTGATAATTTGCTCAATGATGTAAAATGCATTTATGATATCCAATGTGTTCAGTTGATTTATATGGTTGGTGAATTCACTGAAGACTTTCTTTTCATAGGGATGAGATGAGAAGAAGTCATGTGGGAGAGCTGGAGAGACTGGAGGAGAGCTTCAGAATAAGGCTGAAAGCTGCAGAAGAGCACAGTTCAAAGGTGAGGTCACACAATACAGATACAAACAGATGAATTCTCTCTAATGATTTATGATGAGTAATTTGTTCATAATATTTTTTTTCAGTCAAGAACAGTATCAGAAGGACAGAATGGCCTTTGCACTATTCTGAAATTTCACATTTTCACAATTCATCTTCACAATTCAACTTTCACATCATTGGACTTGTAGTTGGAGATTAACTCGTGTTAGTCTCGGTCTGGCTGAATGGCTGGCGCATAAGGCACACTAAATAGGAAAGACTTTGGAAGTCGTCATCTGATTGGTAAAATTCTTCATTTCCTGGAGAAGTGTGTCTCGCGTTCTTTAAAGGATTAGTTCACTTTTAAAAAAACTTTTGCTGATAATTTCCTCCCCCCATGTCATCCAAGATGTCCATGTCTTTCTTTCTTCAGTCGAAAAGAAATGAAGGTTTTTGATGAAAACATTCCAGGATTTCTCCATATAATGGACTTCAACAGGACCCAAACGGTTCAAGGTCCAAATGACAGTTTCAGTGCAGCTTCAAAGGGCTTTAAACGACACCAGACGATGAATAAGGGTCTTATCTAGCGAAACGATCGTCAGTTCAAAAATAGATAAAAAAGTTTACGTTTTATAAGCACAAATGCTCGCCTTGCTCTGTTCTGTGATGCGCGTTCGTGACTCACGTAATACGCAATTACGTTGAAAAGGTCGTTGAGTTGTATAGAGTTGTATCTCTGAGTTTGCAGCTCTGCGACACCGTGTGGTGCCTGTGTGTATACGTGCTTGAGTGCAGGCAGACGAGCCTGCGAAATGATTCGTGGTCAGAGAGAGAAGCGGTAGGATGTGTGTTTGGACGAACGACTGAAAACGCTGAAATTATCATACATCATGGGATTTTTTTCATGATTAATCGTACGTCGCACAGAGGTCAAAATTATCGTACAAATACGATAATCATCGTACATCTGGCAACACTGGGATCAACTAAATGTAGTATGTGAAGTTTGCAGCTCCATTGTTGCAAACTTACACAACATTCTTGAATAAATAATTTATTAGAAGCACTGTGATTGGTTGATTTACATGTCCTCAGACGTCATTAGCCAATGAAAGCTGCGATGGAGTCCAGACCTTCTGCCGTCAGTCTGAAGATCTGGAAACACGACACTAATCTCCCATAGACCCCTTGTGAGTTTACTAGACTTTACTGGGGAATTATACAGTTACAGAGCACCAAAGGAGGCCATGGTGATGGAAAAAGTATGAGATGAAATACATTATTCACTAACATTTGACAACCAGAACATGCCAAAAATCATTTCATCATTTAAAATCTAACAAATTTCTTTTGTGTGAAATGTTTTGCTTGACAAATGTGCTTTGAGCTGTGTTTATATTAGAATAAATTCCACTTGTTTATATATTTATGCCTTTGGGCCGAATGTATGAAACTTTCACTGGATAAATTCCCTTTGAACAATGAAGACACAAATATAGTGTTTTTATTCCGTCCATAGCGTCGCTATCCTAGAGAACTACAGGCACATTTTCTCTTTTCTTTCTGTCTGAAGTTTAGTTTAGCTCTCTTTTTTTTATTTATTTTTTTATTATTTGAGTTTCATTGTTTTTTGTTTTGTTTTTTTTTGTGGGTTGAGGTCTGCCCTCAGCATGCTAGTATTAAGAGGAATGCCGTTTGATTTAGTGCAAATTACATTAAAGACCCGCCGGTTTCCTGCCGTTAACACAGACATGCTAGTCTAGTGTCTAGTGGAAGTGGTCTCTTATTGTCTCACACAGACGCACGCACACACACAGACACAGACACACACACACACACACACACGCACGCACACACGCACACACACACACACACACAGACACGTCTGGTTTACTATCTTTGTGTGGACTCTCCATAATGATTTTTATACTGTACAAACTGTATATTATCTCCCCTTACACTAACCCTACCCCTAACCTACACACACACAGACACACACACACACACACAGACACGTCTGGTTTACTATCTTTGTGGGGACTCTCCATAATGATTTTTATACTGTACAAACTGTATATTATCTCCCCTTACACTAACCCTACCCCTAACCTACACACACACAGACACACACACACACACACACACACAGACACGTCTGGTTTACTATCTTTGTGGGGACTCTCCATAATGATTTTTATACTGTACAAACTGTATATTATCTCCCCTTACACTAACCCTACCCCTAACCTACGCACGCACGCACGCACGCACGCACGCACACACACACACACACACACACACACACACACACACACAGACACGTCTGGTTTACTATCTTTGTGTGGACTCTCCATAATGATTTTTATACTGTACAAACTGTATATTATCTCCCCTTACACTAATCCTACCCCTAAACCTACACACACACACACACACACACACACTGTTGTTGTGTGGATCTGTGCACACTTTATTGGCTAATAATGCTACTTGTTTTCTCTCCAATAAGGTAGGAAGAATACAAATAAATTTAATTAAATAAAATGTGGATTTCTCTCACACACACACTGTCTCCACACTCTGGGCTCCATGAAAAGCCTGGTGACCTTAGTCATGCATAAATACTAAAAATACATTGCATGCCACAATCCCCCTCTTTGCTGTTTGTAATTGCTCTAACCATTTTATTCAGCTGCTGACAGTTCAATATTTCTAAACCCACAGTTGGTGAAAACCCTTGTGTTTGATATGAAGCGTATGGTCAGTGAAAGACTACACAGACAGCTTTATTCACTTTCTTCCCACCACATTAACCATAATGAAAGGAGATGAAATGGATCTCATAGCCATTTTGTCCTGTTAGCTGTTTTACTCTCCAGTTTTTAAAGACAAATAATCATTGTGTTATGCAAGAATCCACTCCAGGTGTAAATAAGAGAATGTAATGTGAGTGCGCAGGTGTTCAGGGGATTTGCATGGGGCTTATTTGGTTATGCATTATGATGTCAGTTTTACATTTTTATTGTTTGTCCTTTTTGTCTATTTGTTGTTTTAGTATTATTTATATACTATTATAGCATTTATTCACATTTTAAATGAGCTTTTAGTTTTAGTTTCAGTAATTTTATCTGCTTCAGTATTTTTATTTAGCTTAAATCTTAAATCTTAAATCTTGTTTTAGTTATTTCAGTTTAATAGTAATGTTAGTACTTCAACTAAAGGCAACATCTAATTTTCCTTGCTAAGTTTAAGTTTTTCATCTAATATTTACATTATACTTTATTTCAGCCTAATCTTAATTAAGGAAAACTACTTTTAAAAATTACTTTTAGCTAAGATTAACAACACTGCTCTTTTGTGTTGTGGCTGAAATGGACTACATTTGGTGTGATTAATAAATGAATTAGACTGAAGTTCAATTTATGTGCACAAATTATATTCCGATTCTTAGGAGATCTTCTAAACTTGATTTGACCTCAAGCCTTGTTTAACCCACAGATGGAGGCTTTACTCCATCAGAAACAGGCGGAGCAGGACACACAGCTGAAACAGCAGAAGATGGAGTTAACAAGAGATGCTGGTATTGAACTGGACATCCAGAGACAGAAAAACCAGGAGCTGCAAATCAAATACCAGAGTGAAAACCAGCAACTGCAAAACAAGGTACAACTGGCTGACCTCTGAACTCCAAGATCTTGATCATGGTTTAGTGGCATCAGATTAGTAAAGCAGTTTTGGTTTCCAAAAAAAATCACATTTAGCTTTGCCTTTAAGATATTTTGTGTGTATATAATATACAGGTGAAACTTGAAAAATTTGAATATCGTGCAAAAGTTATAATTTTGATGATTATGGCTTACAGTTTATGAAAACCCCAAATTCTAAATCTCAGAAAATTAGAATATTACATGAAATCAATAAAAAAAAAAGGATTTTAAATACAGAAATGTCGGCCCTCTGAAAAGTATAATCATGCATATGTATATAGATATATATACTAAATATATTAGTTTCACCTTTTAATTTGAATTACTGAAATGCAAGAACTTTTGCACAATATTCACATTTTTTGAGTTTCACCTGTACAATATATTACTATATACAGTATATATAAACAACATGAATACACAGATTACAGGTCATTAAGGACATGGCACATGCATTCCAAACTATTTAGAGGAGTTAGCATAATCTTGGACATTCTTATACCCTTTGATCTTCATTTGAGGAGTTCACAATTTGATATAATCCTGAGATAAAGATACACATGTTATGTATGACTTTGGACGGTTGAATATGAGACTCAACTCAACGCTCAGTTTCCCACTGGACTAATTCCTTTACCCTCTGATGCACGAGTTATTAAACCACAAAGACAAAAAATATCTTAAAGGTTTGTTTTACTGCACTTCAAAACAAGACTAGAATCATTCCCAGTTGCTCTCCAAAATGTTGTCATCTGACCGTTTCAATAGAAGATAAGGGTCAATGTTGATAACATATATCATACCATATTATATGTAATGTAATGTAATATAAAAATTGTCAATAGACAGGTAAGTGTCGGTTGATTGACATTAGACTTTTCATTTTACAGCATTTCATATTCCCCCTCCTCCCTCTCTCTCTCTCTCTCTCACACACACACACACACACACTGGGTATATCAGGCTCCACCGACAGACACTGATCAGACATAATTTATGGCCATGAACAAAGGAGAGGTGTGAGACAAAACCCAAACACTTTCAGAGAGAAAGACATGGAAACTGTGTGTGTGTGTGTGTGTGTGTGTGGCCAGAGTAAGATTGGTGGAGGCAGGTCTACTGGTCCAGAAGTGATGTTGAGAGGTTTTGTCTTTCTTCATGCCACAGATGAGGAGTTGCTGATCACGGACAGATCGGGAGGGCATTTGGGAGTGAGGGGGTCGTTTTTTTTTTTTTATGTTAAAGTTTTTAAAATATTTTTATTTGTCTCTTCTGCTCACCAAGGTTGCATTTATTTAATAAATAACACAGTAAAACAGTAATATTGTGAAATATTATTACAATTTAAAATAGCTGTTTTTTATATTCATTTTAAAATGTGATTTATTTCTGTGATCAAAGCTGAATTTTCATCATCATTACTCCAGTCTTCAGAGTCACGATCCTCCAGAAATCATTCTAATATGATGATTTAGTGCTCAGTAATTATCAATTATTGCTCAGTTATTAATAGTGGTACTTATTATTATCAATATTGAAAATAGTTTTTGCTGCTTAATATCGTTGTGGAAACAAAAACATTTATCTTTATTTTTAAATAAATAGAAAAAGAATAGCATTTATTTTATATAACTATAGTTATCGTCTGTGGTGTGAACAGGCCTTTATCTATAGAAACGCAGATAACGTAATGAGTCATAGTCATCAGCACAAATGTTTTTTGTTGTGTATTTTTGCAAACTATACTCTCTCTCCCTCCAGATTCCCGCTCTGGTTCGTTCCGCCACACAGGAGCTCCAGGAGGAGCTGGCCGTGCTTCAGAAGCGTGTTCATGAGCAGGAGGAGCAGATTCGTGAGAGCGCCACCCAGAGGCAGAAGCAGATACTGCAGGAGCAGAGGACAAGAGACACACACATGCAGAACACACACCAGCTCAACATCGCTCAGAGTCTCGTACAGAAGCTCAGAGGAGAGAGAAATGCCCTGGAGGAAGAGGTGAGCCACATCTCTACACTTATACATCTCACCACAAAAGGTGGGAGTTTGAGGACGGTCATCGAATCACATGTCCAGAAATAGATTTTACAGACTGCACATTTACATCATTCTGAGAACTCGTCTCTAGCAGCTAGAGCTGTGCACAAATTCATGCTGGGAAATGATCATTTCACTTCAACATCACACACGAGTTACAATTAAAAGGGGGGTTTTTAAGGAAAGAATTGTAGGGACCTGTTAAAGTCTTGGGGACACAAATATTAAGCAGCACAACATCAATAATTTCAACATTGGACTATGGATTCAAGGGGTCATTACAGATTTTTGAAAATAATTTTAAGATGTTCCATGAGGTTCACTTATAATGTTAATAAAGTTTTTTACACACACACACACACACACACACACATATGGAAAATAGCTATAAAACTTGCAGGATGGTACAAAGTCCTTGTATTTGTCAAGGCAAATTTTTATTTTCTCATGTCATGACCCCTTTAAACAATGATGAGTAGTACATTTATGAATTTATACATTGTCCATTTTTAGTTCACGATACCTAATGCAATAACTAATGTGAACCTTATTATAAAATGACCAAATGTTACCAAATGAAGCTGGAATGATGTCTTCCTCCGGCCAGTGGGACATTCCTCTTGCAGCACAACAAAATAAGCAATATAAAGTGTGAATCTTGACCCTTTTAATATTAATTGGGCATAATTGTATGTAATTGAAGTTAGGATAATTGTATTTTTTACTTGATAAGCCACATTGAAGCAAAATCTATTTATCTGATTTTAAATGGCTTTTTACCGACCCCTAGGGGTAAAAAAGTGAAGAGCACGAACTCTGACAATTCAAATACTGCTGACACACAGCAGACCATTAATAATGAAGGCTAATAATACATTGAGATGCCGCTTGTGCTCATAACTGATGTACCGAGACAGTTGGCAACATTTATATCATGCTGCAAAAATGCAGCTCTAGACTCACACAGACCGAACCCATGTCAGAGAGAACGGGAATAAATATCCAGCACCAAAATAAGAAACAGCAGAGGTGACATGAGCATGCGTGACAGTGTGTGAGCGATGAGCGGATCCTTCTCTCGTCAGAGAGAGAGAGAGAGAGAGTGTGTATTTGGAGCAGTGTTCTGTTGACACGCATGCCTGCGTCTCCAGGGGCAGTCTGTGGGTTCAGTCACGACACTCACGTGGTATCTTGTCAGTTTTCCACCTCATATTCTCCCACTCCCAAAAACCCACCCTCCTCTCTCTCTCTCTCTCTCTCTCTCTCTCTCTCTCTCTCTCTCTCTCTCTCTCTCTCTCTCTCTCGTTCAAGGTGCCGTGACGTGAATTTCACAGCTGACACACTCTTTTATGTGGCCCATAGCGCAGCGTCTCTCTCTCTCTCTCTCTCTCATCTCCCTCCCCGCTTACAAAGCAAATGGCTTTCTTTTGTGGGAAAGATTTCGCTGCATTTTAAGAATCCATTAAAGCTATCTAAGATCTGACTGTGATATAAAATCAATACCTAAGGGCATTTAACGCTTCACCTCTCATAAGAAGCACCTTCTTGATGTTCTTTTCCCTTCCTCCCCCTCTCGCTCTCTCTTTTTCTTTCATCTCGTCTTTGAACTGTGCCTGCGCTCTTCAGAGGCATCTGAGATATTTTCAGACTTTGGTTGATATTTATGAGGATTTATGAGGTTGTTGCAGGTTCAAGAGCAGGAGGGAAGTGGGAAGGACCGCGGCTCTGTTTCTAAATGAAGTTAGCTGCCTACCTAGGGAGTATTTTAAGACATCATAGACATGCTTTTGGCACACAAGCTGTTCTAAGATAAGAGACCCTGCCAAGATATACTCCATTTTGGCCAGATTTAAAGGCATTGTCTTTATCCGTAGCCCACAGGCCAATCACAGCCATGAGGGAAACAATTCTTAGAGAAATTATTCAACTAATTAGAAAATGACACATTTTACTCAATATTTCTGTGTGCTATGCATTTGTAGGCTTATCAGATGTTACATCTTTAACTTAGCAACATGCAATTTTTTTTTTAAACTATATAAAAGGAATATTTTGTATTTATTTTCAGAAGTAATGGTAACAATTTACAGTATTGGTGCACTAATAAATATATTTCAATCTAGTTCAGTCATGAAACTCTAGAGGGCGCTATCGGATTGGTCCTTTACATGCAGTCTGCATGCAGTCACATCATCAGAGGCACACGTATTGCTTGCTCAACATTTAAATAGTCTGGTTTACTGTAAGCTAGTCCTGCAGCGCAATTTCAGATTTACTCTGAAATTCAACTTCTTAGGATAAGTGAACAGTCTTTATTATTCCAAATTGTTGTATTATCTTCATATATATCATATATCTTCATATATCGATTCATAAACGAAGCAAACAAAATCATGTCTGATGTTTTAGTTGTGTATAATGCAAGGAGTGAATCATTAAGCATATAAGCAAGGCTAGCATGAGAACATGTATTTTCAGTCAACGCAACAGCTCAGCTTTTAAATTAAATTAACTTTTTTTTTAATGAAGATTGAATGTGCAGGTTTGCATGTTACCCTGTTTGTCCATGACGATATACTTTTGGATAGGCTGTTTGAACACAGCAACATATGAATAAATGCATGCATGCTTGCTCAGGTTATTTATCATATATATCAGCTTGCAACATTATCTAATCTGTTAAAGTCACACAGTGCACATTTTAATAATGTAATTTTGAGCCATATTGGCTCAGGCACAAATAGCTGGTTTTGGTCAAGCCTGAGGGTATATGACAACCAGGTACACATTGCTAAAGTCAATAATAAATAACTTTAGACCTCACACAAGTCAAACCACTAGATTTGTTGCCATTCGTCAAAACATGCCCAGGTACACACAGATGGCAAACACGGTTCTTCTGGCTCTTCTGAGTAGCAGCAGTTCATATGTCTTGGCGGTAGATCTGCTTGTTTTGGGGGAGCTGTAAGTCCTATTTCTAAAATATGACGTGACGGGATGTCTAGCCAAGTATGGTGTCACATACACATAATTTGTGCTCTGGATTTCACCCATCCAAGTGTACACACACAGAAGTGAGCATTGAACACACACACCCGGGGAGCGATTGGGAGTTTGGTTGTGGGTAATGAGAGAAGAAGAGAGCGCTGTTCATTCATTCCACCTACATTTCCTGAGACTTGAACCGGTGACCTTTGGGTTACAAGTCCACAACTGCCCCCCTTTCGAGAGTTTGCATGATTGAAATATATAGTTCAGTCATGAAACTAGAGGACTCAGGCTGATTGGTCCTTTACATGCAATCTGAAAACAATCACATCATCACCGCATGGCACAAGCTGATTGGCCTCTGCTGATCCTGCAGCCAATGAGATTGCTTGCTCAACATGTAAATAGTCTGGTTGATTGTTTGCTGTAAGCTAGTCCTGCAGTTCCTGTGAACCCTCCACCTCCCCAGCTCCACGTAGATCTGATACAGGACTAATGTTCAAAAGTTTGGGGTACGTTTTTTTTCTTAAGCAAGGAAACATTAAATTGATCAAAAGTAAAAGACACAACATTGTACAAGATTTTTATTTCATATAAATGCTGTTCTACTGAACTTTCTATTTCTCAAACAATACTGAAAATGTATCACAATTTCCATAAAAATATTAAGCAGCAACAACTGTTTTCAACATTTATAATCAGAAATGTTTATTGAGCAGCAAATCATCATATTATAATGATTTCTGAAGGATCATGTGACAATGATGAGTAATGATGCTGAAAATTCAGCTTTGATCACAGGAATAAATTACATTTATAGACTTTCAAAAACATTAATAAATCTTACCAACCCCAAACTTTTGAACGGTAGTGTGTGTAGATATATGATATGATATATTTGATATGATTTTTTCTTCTGTATATATATATATATATTTTTTATTTTATTTCTTATGTATATATTATTTCTTCTGCCTCCCTTCAGCTCACTTTGTTCCCATTTCTTGTTGATAGCGTAAAGTGAATGCTATTTCATATGCTTTTTTACCCAGAAACCATTCAGACATCAAGTAGTACTGTAACATGAATTTCAAGTTTGAGAGGTGACTCAGACTCCTCTTTTCAGAAGACCACCACAGGCCACTGCTCATGCCATAAATCCTAATATATGATATTTACACAAGTCTTCATGAGGCAAACTCCTCTAAAGTGGATTGTCATTTTTCCTCTTAATCCCTTCATGAGGCTGTTTGACATGTAACATGAACATGGACTTCTTCTTCATTACAGAAAGATGTGATTTCTGGTTACATTGAATATATATTTTATATACACTCAAATGTTTGGGGTCAGTACTCAGTAAGATTTTTTTTTTAATGTTTTTGAAAGTCTCTTCTGCTCACCAAGGCTGCATATTTATTTGAATACACAGTAATAATGTGAAATATTACAACTTAAAAGAACTGTTTTCTTTTTTTAAAGAATATATGTTAAAGCTGAAATTTCAGCAGCTGTTACTTCAATGTCTCACTATCATTATAATATGCTAATTTGGTTCTCTATCTCTATACCTTTCAGAATTCTTTGAGAAGAAACAACATTTATTTGAAATAGAATATTTAGGAATATTATAGAGGTTACTAAATGTCACTTTTGATTAAATTAATGTTCCATTGCTGAATAAAACTATTTATTTCTTTAAAAAAAAAAAAAAACTGAACCCAGACTTTAGAATGGTTATCTGCCATAAATTATAAAAGAGTAAGCCAATGGGAATTATTGAAAACCTGAAATTAATTAACCTCAAACTAATTAATTAATGTCGAACGTCGCATGACCAAACCGGAAACCTCATCGCATCCGCTTGTCAGAGGAAGTGTTAACGACCGTAAAAACTGACTACGATATTTATGTATTTTTAAGGTAATCAGCTAACCTACCTACTTCACTTGGTTATTGGCATTTTATTCTAAACGTTAGTGTGAAGAAGAAAAATTAAAAGGCTTTTAAATATCAATCTGCATATGCGAGATGCATTGGTTATGCTCATCTTTGCTCGCTCCTTTTAATTTATCTTGAGTAAAACTGCAAAAAAGTTCATGAAGCACTCGCCACAGATCATCATTCATCTCTCCATCCCCTCAGCTCTGCTCACGCTGTGAGATGAACTCTCTGCGGCTTCATGTGTCAGACGAGGAGAGGAGTGAAGCAAAGGTCACTTTGTCTACACAAGATGCCCGTATAGCGTTTGACCTTTACTGACACACACACACACACACACACACACTAGTCTCTCCGGTACCGTTAGAGAGTGTATGGCTTGTTAAGCAGGTGTGTAGGTGTGTGTGTGTGTAGATGAGCTGCATGAATGGCTGGTATGATCTGTAGCTACAGGGAAGTAATTGGGTGTATGTTTTTGATTAGCTCTTGTTACATATGACCTACAGTCCAAATCACGATTGACACCCACGTTTATTGCGTCTAGTATTATGATAACCTAATATTATTTTGCCAGTCAACTTTATACACATAATTTTATGTATGAAATGAGTGACAATTTACCATCACTGAAAATGAATGCACACAGAGATGTTTATGGTTATACAGGAAGAGTATTTGCCCATCAGTTTAATATGATATAATCAAAACAGCCACTAAAATTGCGCTGCTTTTCATAGATATTAAAAATAACGTGAGGGGGAAAAATGTTTCAAGATGATTTTATAATTTGGACAACTGTAATGTGACCTACAAACTTTATTATTATTATTATTGAATGATTTAAATAGGCCTACTATTATAGGTTTATATATAAATACATACATTATAGCTTTTATTTTTATATATTCAGGTAAAATGTTTTGTAATTGTATGTGCTTTTTGTCTTTTTTGTTATTATACCTATTTGGTTTATTTTTATTTATTTCCAGTTAGTAATTTTAATTCTGAAACTTATTTCCGTTATTTGCCAAGACAACATCTCTCATTTTTTTAAATAAAGTTTTTCATATTATATATAGCCTACATATATTTTTTTCAGCTTTATTTCAATTAATAAAACTAGTTTTAGTTAACCATAATAACTTTAAAAACCTGTAACTGCTTCATAGCTTTGCAGTTATAGAACCTTATAGAACCCTTTGAACCTCTGTCAGCCAATCAGAAACAAGGATTCATGAGTGCCTTTATAGATTAATTCCATAATTCTAAACGAGCTGACTGTTGGAGTGATCTGTGTACGGCAGTATCTCACTGTGACCTCTAGATGGCCGTGTTTCTCCTGCAGACTGGATGTGGTGACCTCATGCGCCTCTGAGAACAGTTACTGTAGAGATTGAATTCCGGGACAGTTCGATGTCTGGATAAAGATATAAAGGCATACAAAGGAAAATTTCCTCTCGTTTGGCGCGCCCCACTGGTGGGGAATGGAGACGTAACAGGTGGGGCGCGCCAAACGAGAGGAAATTTTCCTTTGTATGCCTTTATATCTTTATCCAGACATCCTAACTGTCCCGGAAGTTCTGGGAGTCTCCCGCATATTGATAGCGGGTCCTTGACGCCTGCAAATGAGATTAAATCTCCCGGAATCTGGAGAAAGACGCGCACTAGTGACTGCGCGCGCGTGTGTGTGAGACTATAAATGCAGCGCGTGTGAGAGCAAACCGTCCTTATAGTTGTGTGTTGCCGCCTATTAGGCCGATCATTCCCCTCCCCACCCCCAAAATAATGATTGACGTGGCACATATTAAACAAACTTTCGCGCCCATAGATATAGCCTATGTGTATATCCATGTTTCGCGCCGATGGGTTGCAGGCGCGCGGAAGCTGTTTCATGCGAGTGGGGCTGAGGGCTGGTTTGGAAAATATGTTACGTCATTATGTTGTGGCTGACGACAAGACATAGAAATTATTCTGTACTGTATATGTGTTGTAGCAATTAAAGAAAACGTATTAGTTTCATATTTATGTTTAAATATTATAGGCTAATGTTACTTTTTTATTTAATCAATGTTTAATATGAAAATGAGCATAAAGTGAGAAAGATATAGTGAGAAAGGTTTGATGAAGCTGGCTCATCATAGGCCCAGTCCCAAATCGCACACTTCATGAGCACTTTTGGTCTTGTGGACTTAAGCCTGTTTTATACTTCTGCGTCGAATCGACGGCGTACCCCCGCAGACCCCTCTGCGTCGACGCGAACCCCTCTCCGTCCCCTCCGCCGTAGCCTGACGTGCACCTCCAAAAAATTGTAACTACGCGTCGAGGCGACGCAGACAGCAAGGGCTGTGATTGGTCAGATTATACATCATTTCCGGAGTGTAGCTTTTCCGGTTTTCCCCTCCCGCTATAGCGCCATTTTTAAAGTGACCTGTTCAATGATGGATCAAGTTGAAGAACGTTTGATCGAGGAAGTACGAAAGTACGACCATCTGTACAATTCCTCTTCAGCGCACTACAAAGACTGCAAAATGTTTGGAGGTTTCACTATGAAAACAACTTCTCCTTGGTCTTTAAAAATGTCTGACATTAATTTAGTGATCAAATGTAGCATTCTTATGGAAATATGATAATATATTGTAATTATATTTAAATTGGACTACTTTTTCAAATTGTATTTCATAAAACAACATCTCAGGAAAATGTTAAGGGGTTTCAAATAAAAAAATTACTTTCTGTTACAGAACAGGGCATTGATTTCAAACGTGTCCACTGTAGAGGACATCAGGACTAAAATCATGTTTATCAGGCATTCTGGGAGGCACAACAAGTGAATATGGAAATAAATTATACATCAATATTCCTATGAAATATTAGATATTATTATTAAAATGTTGCCAATTATTACTCCAATTATTACACTTCTTTTTTCATTAAATGTTGCTCCAAGAACACATTAGTGTGCAAATTAGATAGTGTATAGATACATTGCATTGAATGGGAATATTAATTTATGGCCATTTTACCCACATATTGCAAAAAGTAAAATGGTGTATCAATTCATTCCATTATTCGCTCGCCATTGTCGGAAATGAAAAAGCGGAACCGGCGCACGGAACCAAAACAAACTAGCAAAGAGATTCGCGAACCACACACCCACCTAGCGTTCTGGCGGTGAAATGCACCGCGATGCAACGCAACCTGACGCAGAACTATAAAACGGCCACGACGCCGTAGGAGTGACGGCGTAGCTACGCCGTCGATTCGACGCAGAAGTATAATGAGGCCTTTACAATGGCTGCCGCGTGCGCAGTCAAACACGCGGCCTGTCCCAAATGGAACCCTAAGCACTCGCGGTCTTCCTCTGAGACCGCACTTTCGCGACGTAACGCCGCTTTGAATGTCGGGAAGAAGTCTGCTGTGGAGTCCGCATCAGCGTGGGCTCGGCAAAAGTGCGCATCAAGGGCGCAAATCGACCGCAGAGGGGGCGCTCGCGAGCACCCTTCTGAGATCTAAAAATGACAAATGGGACACACTGCGGTCTCACGGACTTAACGGACACGCGCACGCGGCAGCCATTGTAAGTCCACAAGACCGAAAGTGCTCATGAAGTGTGCGATTGGGGACTTGTGCGTAGCCTTCACGAGGACGCCGACGCTCTGAATGTTCTTTGTTTAAATAGTTTAAAATTACAATTAAAAAGATATAAGACTCAGTTTCAGTATTTGATCACAATTTTATTCTGAGGAGTTATATAATGAAAAAATGAGTCGATACCTTTAGTATGAATTATAAGCGTCAGCCGCTCCCATTCAGAAAAAAAACTCCTGTGCTGTCGTCATGAGAACGCTTGACAAAACAACATCCCTCAGGGCTTTTAGCTCAAAAATGTGCAGATTTTGACAAATATTAGATAGGATAGATTTCATAGGTTTACGTCAGATTTCTATAGAGAGGAATAAAATTTATTGAAATTATACCCAAAATGGGCCGATTTAATCATTATGAGCGCTGGATACTCTGATACAGCCTAACTGTTGCTGCGTCCCAATTCGCATACTATCCGTCCTAAATAGTATTCGAAAGTAGAATTAGTAGGCTACGTCCCAAATCGTAGTATGTTGAAATGAGTGTTCCAAAGATACCCGGATGGTCTACTATATCCGGTCAGAATCCGAAGTGTAGATCGATGCGCACTCTAACGGCTGATATTGCCCACAACCCATCGCGCGCTGGACGAGGATTCGATTAGAACTACAAACACGAGTGAAAAGTGTTAAAAAAAACTACAGACATGGAGGACACGTGAGTCCGGCGGTTATGTAGAGAGGTTTAGATAAAGGGGTTTGAGTAATTAATTATCAGTAGGCTAACCTGACGAAAATGTATTTATTCAATGTTGTCTACATTATATTGCATCTGCATCAGCATTGTGAACTTTTGTAAAGATACGTTTAGCCATTAACTTTTTAAATGCATCAATACATTCAAATTGCAAACACATGAGGAGAGTCTCCGCATAAAGACCCACGACGGGCAGATGAAAGAGCTATTACACTTCTCTCAGAAACGGTAGGAAATTAAATTAGATTGAATGGAGGATTTTAACTGTGACAAGATGATTGACAGGGCAGTTTACGGTGACAGGGCGCACGCGACAGAGCTGTCCGTTAAAGATGACGGAGTAGTATGTCCCAAAGCTGGCCTACTCTTTTGCTACACACTCAAAAGTATGTACTTTTTCTTCACAAAAAGAGTACATACTTTTAGGGCGTAGTATAAGTAGGCGAATCGGGACGCAGCATGTGTTTTCAATCCATACCGGCAGCCTGAGGGCGCCAGCTGCACATTTAGTCCATATATGGAACACATGAAGAAGAGACATATCATGTGACATTCCAGGAACTCCCTGACATAAAACTTCCAGAGATTGCTGTTAACTTACATGCAGATAATTACCCAATAAACTGGAGAAATAAGGCACAAGCAGGGAAGAGAAGGGAGTGATACTTTTTAAGGGGGAAGGGACATATTTGATCTGTTTTTGTTTACAAAGAGTTAAACTCAGTGTTTTAAGGTGCTTTTCTACATTCCTGTCCTTGTACTGCTGCTTCAGCCAAATTAATTGTAAGTGTCCTAAACATTTGAACTAATATAAACAATATGTTGTTCAAACTTTTGACTGCTTTTTTTTTTTAAACTACATAACACAATACTTTCAGTAGCCTACTTGAGTAGTACATTTTAAAATAAACTACTTGCAATACTTAAGTACAAATTTTTTTGAATACTTTAGTACTTCTACTTAAGTGTGGTGCTTAAAGAGTAATTCAACTTCTACTCAAGTTACTTTTTTTGATAGAGCACTTGTACTTTTACTCAAGTCCGGGTTTCGAGTACTTTATACATCTCTGGTTATTTGATGTAGATAGTTAGTTCTAGTTTGTATTTAGATACATACAACTTGTTACTATACTGATACTACTTGTTCAATACATTGTAACATTTTAAGCTTGTTGCATATTTCATTAGCATTGTGTTGGGGCGATGGGGGCAGGTGGGGCTTGAAAATTCCCCCTTGTCCAAAGTGGGGAATGACCGAAAAAGTTTGAGAACCACTGCTGTAGGGAACTCCCTTGATCATGAAGATGCAGGACTTTCACACAAACATGTGTTTCCAAAGGCATACGTAACCTCTCGTGTGCGTCAGCATCCAGCTGCTCCAGAGTCTTTCCAAGTGGAGTTTCCCTGTTACACTTTCAAGTGAAATCGTCTTAAGGATGGAAAATATTTTTGTTTTCTTCTGCCTTTTGAGCAGATGTTGCCTCAAAACAAAGTAACTATGAATCATTGTCAATGTTTTTATATATATATATGGTCTTGGATGAAGTGACAAACCTGAAGATATTGAGAGAAAAAAGATTAGGTTTTTTAAGATTAAATTAAACAAGTTTACTTTAATTAGCAAAAATATAAAGAAAAATAAAGAAAAAAACAGGCACTGCATGTAACTATATGCCCAAATGCTGCCTTTGACAGTTGCAGTTTGGCAGCCAAGAAAAGATGAATATTGCATATGGGAGTTTCTGAGCCTTTTAGTCGACTGAAAAAAAATGTTTGATTCTGAAACAAATACAATAATCTGGGTTTAACACAACTGATTTTACCAGCTAAAGACAAATATATGACACTCCACCATTGGATGTAAGATTCAAGTGTAAGTATGGGATTGTAATTTGCTTTAAACAGAGCGAGTATTATTAATTCCTAAGTACTTAAATCCTGTTTTTGATACACAAAAGGGCAAGTCTGTATCCACAATCTGAACGTCAATGGTTTATAGGCAAGCAGATACTTTTAGTGAAGTTTAGTTTATAACGTGGAAAGTACCCGTAGTCTTTTAATATTTTCACAACTTCAGAGACGTGTAGATTTTTGATAAGGAAACTTTATACTCGACACCTATTCTTTTAATACAACAAACGATCTGAGTGACGATAGTGGCTCTATAGCCAAAATAAACAGCTACGGGTTCAGGCTTTCTGTCAACAGCTTATTTGTTACACCAGCTTCCTTTGGTTGATGATAAACCAAACGAGTCCAGGAAGTGAATTTATAGCTGAATCCAAATTTGTCAAATAAATAATTCCATTCGACTCTATCAAATGTGTAAACAGAAATAATCACTTCAGGACTAATGTGTGATGCAGAAGAATGCACAACATTAAGAAGTTTTTCAATAATAATGGAGTGACGTCCTGTAATGAAGCCCATCTGGAAGGCCTATGCTTTTTTTTAGAGGCCAATACTTTAAATAATATTTTACCATCCACATTTAAAGGGAAAGTTCACCCAAAAATGAAAATTCTGTCATAATTTACTCACCCATCCAAACCTGTAATGGTTTCTTTCTTTTTTTGGGTGAACTAAGTATCAAGTGCGTCTTTATCTGGCTTCAGGAGAACTGGGATATGGTCCTGTGTAAACGCCCGTTCACACCAAGAACGATAACTATAAACACCAGCGGACGATATTGTTCTGTTTATTATAAACACATGTTTGTCTGTCACTTTAAAACCTCAAGCTCTTTAAAGCAGGACGGATTCTGATTGGCTGTCAATGTTTTTATCATTCATCAGCTGGATAAAATCGTTCTGAAAGTGATTCCAACTATAGCCTATAGTTTCTCTGTGCCATTATAGTTGTGGTGTGAACTTTATTCTTTAATATTGAGAACGATTTATTGAACTAGCCTACATCTTTATCGTTATCTTTATAGTTATCGTCCTTGGTGTGATCGGGCCTTGATGGACTTGAACACTTGATGGACTGTTCAAAAGAATAATTGAACATATTAAGAAGCAAAGGAGACAATTTTGAGGATAATTTTCTACAGATCTTGACGGGAAATCCGTCTTGTCCCGGGGCTTTACCACTCCGTGTGGATTAGATTGAATCCTTTAATCTCTTAAAGTTGTAAAGGTTTATCCAGATTTCTCTTTTGATCGTGTTCAACTGTGGGAAAGTTTACATTAGCCTGGAATGTTAACATAAGAGAATCATCATGCATAAATTAATAATATTTTTGAAAAATAGAATTAATTTCTTGGGGACCTATTGTAATTTTCTTTAGATATTTTCTTAATCTTCGGAATAAGCTGAGATGCTGATTTACTTTTTAACTGTTGGGCAAAAAGACGTAAAACCTAGCTCATGCAAAAACCAAATCACACTCTGTTTTTTCTATTAATTATAAATCATATATTGTTGCCTTAGATTTTTGATATATATTTCTGGCGTTGGGGCCATAGCATATTGGTGATCAATATTCTGTATAGATTCAATAAGTTTCTCCTGTGATTGTTTCCTTCATTACGTGAGGGAGAGTATGATATTATGTACAAAACTATAAATGCAGTCATCACTTCTGGGCAAATCAACGGTAAAGTTGTTCATCATCAGTTCTACTGAATAGCTTGTTAAAGGTGCAGTAAGCGATTTCTAAGAAACGCTGTTGATATCTGAAATCACCAAAACAATTACAACCCTAGCCACAAGGATCACACCCCTATCTTGAGAACTCCACTCCCAAATTTTATGTTATTATTTACCCCTTATTACAACCTTAAACATCTCTTATAATGAAGGTGATAGTGTCTGTTTTACACGTTAGTAGAAAATTAACAATCGCACTAGTTATGAATAAATCCGGTATAACAAGGAAAATATCCTTTATCAAAGTTAACGTCATCCCAATTGAGTGCGTAAACACTGACTAATACTATTTGTTTATTGAAAATATGACCTGACACAATAACGAACCGCCCTTGGGGATCTGAAATCAGTCCAGATGCAGTAAATACTGTTCTTTTGTGAATTATTATTGCTACGCCCCCACACATATGGTTAAAACTGGAGTGACCTGGCGAACCCAATGCTTCCTAAGTCTGTTATGATTTTCAGTATGTGTTTCCTGTAAAAAGGCTATTTATTTACTTAATTACATCTATCTTTTTAATCTCTGTCTGTCTTTAATCTCCTCATATAAAACATTCTAGATTTGTCCGTTGAATAAAGACAAACCACAGCTCACAACCATCGACTACCAATGATCCATATCCTTTTGAGTTTTTTATTTCCCCTCAGAGCTCCAGACATAATGTAACCAAAAGTATAAAATATAACATCCGGCATACAAATAAGTGTATGAGTGGACCACAAGCACTGTTAACACAATCCCGCAATAATAAAACTATAAATGCAAACCATCATTTTTGGGCCAATCAACGGTAAAGTTATTAATCATTAATACTATTGAATAGCCTGTTAAATGTACAGTAAGCGATATCTGAGACATGCTGTTGATATTTAAAATCATCAAAACAAACACGCCCCTTCCCAAAAGGATCACTCCCCTATTTTGATAGCCCTGCCCCCAAATTCACAGGCCCCTCCCCCTTAATGATTGGACACACCCTTTAATGCTGATTGGCTACAAGTGTGTTTTTGTCCTCGGCCAGATCCACTTTCAACAGCGTTTCTCAGAAATTGCTTACTGCACCTTTAATTAGCACAGATGAGTAAAGTGTGTTATAATATAGCAGACCTGTCACTTAAAGCATTTTAAACCTGCTATCAGTTGCAGGATCAATGATATACTTAATGAATTATGAAAATAAGGCATTTGTCAATTGTCAACACAGAGGAAAGCATTTAAACAACCCTAAAACAAAAAGTGCACTTAAAAAAAAAGAGTGCACTGAAATTTAAAATGTCTCAGTCCTGCAGTAGTTAACATGACTCTTCTGTAATTCTCAACATTGCTGCAATAATATCAAGAGTTATTCACGTGTGGCAATACGCTTCATCAGGCGTATTAAAAAGCGATGTTTAATCCTCAGCGAACTGGTGGTCGTACTGGATGAAGCAGCTGGAATTGTACATCCTTCTGGTTCAGCAACTGTTTGATGGTTTTTAAAGCGAGACCGTCTGAGATGTCAGGATAGATCCTCAAAGAGTCCTTGTGTTTTGCCTCAGGTTGTCCGGCCCATTCTATTGCGCTTTTTCCTTCTCCTGGAATTTATAAAAACGCACATCGAGTGGGCGAGGAGGAGGACCTTCCCGGGTTTGGGCATAAAGATCAATACCAATTTGGGAGATTTTTCAAAAAAGACTGGCCTTTCTCACCGTTCTCTAGACTGTTTAAGATCCTGTCGCTGACCGCATTCAGAAGTCCTCATCTCAATCCAGTCATGGCGTGTTTTGTCTTTCAGAGTTTTATTTCGGCCGCAGCCAGCGCAGTGAAGTTATCGCCATGAGTGTGTGTCTGTGCCACACAAGAGACACTGGAAACTTTCCTGAGTCTCTAATAGACAGTTCACTGATTCTTGACGAGACACCGTTGACTCTTGGATCATAGCTGAGATGTTTTCTTTTTCGAAGCTTGTTGCTTTGTTCGCTCCTGTCTCACTGAGATGTATTAATATCTAACCTGGCTTCTTAAGACCTCCCTGCACTATACTGGTTCTTGTTGTGGGCTGGGCGTTTTCCTCTGATTCGTTCTTACTCATTTGTCATTGCTATTTGATTTGTTCTTGTTACCGTAACACTAATAGACTTCTTAAATAGCTCTATTAAAGCGTGTATTGTCAGAATCGGTCAGCTCTGCCAACACGCGTCTTTACCTCACATTGCCAAAAAGGAAGAATACTGATGTGTACTTCTTTTTCTCAAGTATAACCAACAACCTAGAGGAAAAACACATTAGTTGAAAGGCATGCAAACTTAACTTAAGTAAGCAGCAGAAGCATATGAGACATATTCTATACAGACATTTGAATGAACTGCTAGCTAAAAGTGTCCCAAAAAAAGGGGTTACAGATTTACTGTAAATTAAGGTAAAGGTATTTTCCAAGTTTAAAGCTACTGTAGCTACTTTTCATTTAGTGAGATTTTTGTTGTTACTATGTAAGGGTTTTATTGGCCTGTGAGAGGTATGAAGTTTTCTCCCACCACCTTTTTTTCTCTCTTTGATTTGTAGAAGTTACTTCTTGAGGAGACAGTAAGGCGTGAGTGTGAAGAAAGGGAAGAACTAACCGCAGCGCTGACACTGGCTAAAGAACAGCTTCAGGAACTCAGACACTCCACCCTTAAACCACACAACAACCAGACACACACCCTCCTCTCCAGATCCAAAGTTATGAACTCAGATCTCCCCGTCCCCAGAGTCAATCCCAGCCCTTCCCATCCTCCGTCACACACCCACAGCACCTCATCCAGGCCACGTGTGCCTGAATGTCATTCTGCTAGCGTGGGAAGAAGTACGGTATCTTGGCATGGATCATCCCGGCCATCACCCACCCTGCCCAAAATCAGCAAAGAGAGAGTCGCTTCAGTGAACGACCTGTGCAGAAGCTTCGGCAGGGTGAGGAGCAGACAGGACCAACTCTGATTCTCCATAAAGACCCCTAGATTGTGTGCGCAGTATTCTTCTAGGTGTCTGGTCTGTTCAGGTTTCAATGTCTTTGATTTTGTATATTATCTAGTGTCATGTGACTCTAGGGTCCCGAGACTACAGTAGTTTCGACATGGCGTGAACGCAGCATTTAGCCCTCATGTTTCCATTGTGCCTGTTGGTGATTTTTTTTTTCTAGTCTGTTCAAATCAAGTTCTGTTTACTTTGGATTCTTTTTAAAATGTTTCAATAAACTGCATTTGGGTTCCCATCTCAACGCAACAGTGGATTTCCGTTAGGCTACGCTAGGTCAGATGTCACGGATTAGAGTAGTCCAGATTCTGATTAGCTGTCTCTCAGACCAGCGTTTCTCACAGAGAAACAAAAAACACAGATTCAAGACTATTACTTTGAAAGTCGTGTGGAAAGCTGTTGACTGTTCTGACCTCTGTAAAAACCATAGAGAAAAATAAATACCACATTTTTTTTAACCAAAAATACAAAATAGCATAAAATAAATGTTTTATTTTTGGTAAGTATACTACAAATACATTTACATACACATATGTACTTAATTTAAATACCCTGCAATTTAACTTTTGGTATACTAAACTGATATACTTAAAGTCTGCTAAATTGGAACAACTAATTTTGTACTTAATGCACATTAGTTATCCGGAAGTAGTGCTGAAGTTCAACTAAAGATATACTTGGATCCATCCATCCTTCCATCCATCCATCCTTCCATCCCAATCCATCCATCATCCTTCCATCCCATCCCATCCATCCATCCATCCTAATCCATCCATCGCAATCCATCCATCCATCCATCCATCCATCCTTCCTTCCATCCATCCTTCCATCCCAATCCATCCATCCATCCATCCATCCATCCATCCATCCTTCCATCCCAATCCATCCATCCTTCCATCCCAATCCATCCATCCATCCTTCCATCCCATCCCATCCATCCATCCATCCTAATCCATCCATCCCAATCCATCCATCCAGCCATCCATCCATCCATCCATCCATCCATCCATCCTTCCATCCATCCATCCATCCTTCCTTCCATCCATCCTTCCATCCCAATCCATCCATCCATCCATCCATCCCAATCCATCCATCCTTCCATCCCAATCTATCCATCCATCCTTCCATCCATCCATCCTTCCATCAATCCATCCATCCATCCATCCCAATCCATCCCTCCATCCATCCATCCCCATCCATCCATCCATCCATCCTTCCATCCCCATCCATCCATCCATCCATCCCAATCCATCCATCCATCCTTCCATCCCAATCCATCCATCCATCCATCCATCCATCCATCCATCCATCCTTCCATCCCAATCCATCCATCCATCCATCCCAATCCATCCCTCCATCCATCCATCCTTCCATCCCAATCCATCCCTCCATCCATCCATCCTTCCATCCCAATCCATCCCTCCATCCATCCATCCTTCCATCCCAATCCATCCCTCCATCCATACATCCTTCCATCCCAATCCATCCCTCCATCCATACATCCATCCATCCCAATCCATCCTTCCATCCCAATCCATCCATCCATCCATCCATCCATCCATCCCAATCCATCCCTCCATCCATCCATCCTTCCATCCCTCCATCCATACATCCTTCCATCCAATATATAGTATTATAATAACCTAATATTATTTTGCCAGTCAACTTTATACACATAATTTTATGTATGAAATGAGTGACATTTTACCATTACTGAAAATGAATGCACACAGAGATGTTTATGGTTATACAGGAAGAGTATTTGCCCATCAGTTTAATATGATATAATCAAAACAGCCACTAAAATTGCGCTGCTTTTCATAGATATTAAAAATAATGTGAGGGGGAAAAATATTTCAAGATGATTTTATAATTTGGTGTAATGTGACCAACAAACTATATTATTATTATTATTGAATGATTTAAATAGGCCTACTATTATTGGTTTATATATATATATATATACATTATAGCTTTTATTTTTATACATGAGTGCCTTTATAGATCAATTCCATAATTCTAAACGGGCTGACAGTTGTATGGATCTGTGTACGGCAGTATCTCACTGTGACCTCTAGATGGCCGTGTTTCTCCTGCAGACTGTATGTGGAGATGAAGCTCCTCTGAGAACATATGTAGGGAACTCCCTTGATCATGAAGATGCAGGACATTCACACAAACACGTCTTGCGTAACCTCTCGTGTGCGTCAGCATCCAGCTGCTCCAGAGTCTTTCTAAGTGGAGTTTCCCTGTTACACTTTCAATTGAAATCGTCTTAATGATGGAAAATATTTTTGTTTTCTTCGATAGGCCTTTTGAGCAGATGTTGCCTCAAAACAAAGTAACTATGAATCATTGTCAATGTTTATATATATATATATATATATATATATATATATATATATATGGTCTTGGATGAAGTGACAAACCTGAAGATATTGAGAGAAAAAAAGATTAGGTTTTTTAAGATTAATTTAAACAAGATCACTTTAATTAGCAAAAAAAACAAAAAAAAACAGTCACTGTAACTATATGCCCAAATGCTGCCATTGACAGTTGAAGTTTGGCGGCCAAGAAAAGATGAATATTGCATATGGGAGTTTCTGAGCCTTTTAGTCGACTGAAAAAAAAATGTTTGATTCTGAAACAAATACAATAATCTGGGTTTAACACAACTGATTTTACCAGCTAAAGACAAATATACGACACTCCACCATTGGATGTAAGATTCAAGTGTAAGTATGGGATTGTAATTTGCTTTAAACAGAGCGAGTATTATTAATTCCTAAGTACTTAAATCCATTTTTTGATACACAAAAGGGCAAGTCTATATCCAAAATCTGAACGTCAATGGTTTATAGGCAAGCAAATACTTTTAGTGAAGTTAAGTTTCCCACTAAACAATATGATGTCCAAAATACGTCTTTTCAACGTCTTTGTTGCAAAAGTCGGACATTGAAAAGACGTCCACTGAGGAGCCAGAATGAAAGTTTTTATGACGTCTTTTTTTACGTGTTCTGGACGTCCGATATAGACGTTCATGGACCCTTCGCAGAAGGTTAAAAACTAGTTCAAATGTGGCCATTGTGGACATATTTTCAACATCATTTATGGTCTCATTTAGACAATTTATATTGTTTCTGGACCAAATAAGCACTTTATGCAGCAAATTAAAACTCATATTTATTTTAATGTAATTTCCTTACATTGTTTAGATGTTTCATTTTAAGACACCATTGTGGTGATCAGTGTTTGCTTTAGTTGGGCTCTTGGTCCCAGTTCTTCTTACTTTAGCTTTTCTTTGGCTGCTGTAACTGTGTGTTTGTAAATCTCTATTGTTATGGCAGAGTTAGTCTCAGCCTCAGACGTCACGCCCACGGAACGTTGGCTAAACGTCTGATGCATATGGTACACTTAACTAGAAACACTTTAGGAATGTCGAAGTCGTCATCTGATTGGTTGAATTTAATCGGATTTCCGGGGGGCGCGAGTGTCGCGTTTACTTTCGGTCCGCCGGGAAACAAAACGCAGACGTGTGATTGCGGAAGAAAAACTGTTGTGTTTACATGAGTGACAATGAGCATTTATCAAGATCAGCTAAACGTAGGATTCTCAAAAGTATGCGAGGTTCACGGCATAGACTCTTTAAGAGATATCCAGGAGTTTTGCACGCCGACTTGTTGCACGCCGGTCTGTTGTTGTGGGGACATTTCCACACCCAGAAACGTGACGCTGAACGAAACGAACTGTAATTGGTTGTTTGACATGTCGGTCAAACGGCCTTATGGGCGGGCCTTGGCCAAAGAAAGCTGCTATGAATTCCAGACCTTCAGCCGTCAGTCTGAAGGTCTGGCTACTCGAGACTATGGCAGAGTAAGCCAAGAAAAAGTAAGATCAGCTGTCATTTATAGCTGATCGGGCCTTGATGGACTTGAACACTTGATGGACTGTTCAAAAGAATAATTAAACATATTAAGAAGCAAAGGAGACAATTTTGAGGATAATTTTCTACAGATCTTGACGGGAAATCCATCTTGTCCCGGGGCTTTACCACTCCGTGTGGATTAGATTGAATCCTTTAATCTCTTAAAGTTGTAAAGGTTTATCCAGATTTCTCTTTTGATCGTGTTTAACTGTGGGAAAGTTTACATTAGCCTGGAATGTTAACATAAGAGAATCATCATGCATAAATTAATAATATTTTTGAAAAATATAATTAATTTCTTGGGGACCTATTTTAATTTTCTTTAGATATTTTATTAATCTTCGGAATAAGATGAGATGCTGATTTACTTTTTAACTGTTGGGCAAAAAGACTGTCTTCGTAAAACCTAGCTCATGCAAAAACCAAATCACACTCTGTGTGATTAATAATTTCTATTAATTATAAATCATATATTGTTGCCTTAGATTTTTTATATATATATCTCTGGCGTTGGGGCCATAGCATATTGGTGATCAATATTCTGTATAGATTCAATAAGTTTCTCCTGTGATTGTTTCCTTCATTACGTGAGGGAGAGTATGATATTATGTACAAATCTATAAATGCAGACATCGTATTTTATTTTTATTTTATTTTAAAAATTTTTAAAGACTTTAAATTATCGTTGTATGATCTGTGTGAAGGGCTTTTAAGGCATGAACTGCACATATCTAGCTAATAAGTATGTCATCTATTATTATTATATGTGTGTGTATATATGTGTTGGTGTCTATGTGCACATATATATACAGGCTCATGTGTACGTGTGTATATGTTTGTATGTATGTATGTGTATATAATTTTTTTTCTTTTTTTTTTCTTCTCACTTTCCTTTCCCTCTTTACTCTTCTCATTTTACTTTTTTTATTTATTTAATTAATTAATTAATTAAATTTAATTCATTAATTTTTTTTGTCCACCCCCTCTTCCTCCCTTCAACAAAGTCATAAGACCAAGAAAGGTTGGGAAAATATATGACACCTGGCTTAAAATGCATACCTTATGATTACTACTTATGGTCATTCAAAAATAATAGTAATAATAATAATGACTACATCTAAGCACGGGCAGAGGCGCGACCGGATCATGTTCCAGTGATTCGGTAGGTCTGGCCAATGTGGTTTGCTGAACTCCTCTAAGACACCTCCTAAAACAGTCTTATCCAAGTGCAGGCAGAGGCGTGTCCGGGTCATGTAATAATGATCCGGAAGGTCCAGCCAATGCGCGTTGGTGTTAAAAGACATTTAGGAGTGAAAGGTGCATGTCCACACTCAAGGGAAATCAATCAAACATGCAATAGCCATTTTAACTCTCCACCCTCCCTATTTTCAATCTCTATATTTTCTGTTTTCCCTTTGTTCTTTTCTCCCTTTCATTTATTCTCTTCTATATTCATTTTACTCTATATGCCTCTTATCTTCTATTTCATTTATTGAGTTAATGTTGTTTTTTTTGTGTGTGTGTGTATGTATGTGTGTATGTGTGTATAGGTATATGCATGTGGGTATGTATGTATGTGCTTGTGTCTATATGTGTATGTAAGGTAGACAGGTTTATCCGCATTACCCTCTGTTTTAGGTTGTTTATATATTTGTTTATTTGTTGGCTCACTTGTTTTCTCTTGTATTATGCAATCTTGCTTGTCATCAACTATTTTTGTTTGTCCGATACTTGCTTTTGGTTTTGTTTTTTCTTCACTGTTGCGTTCTTTTTTTCTTTTTCTTTCTTTTTTTTCTCTCTCCCCTTTCTTATGTATTTATTTGTATTTGTATTGCAATAAAAAAAAATAAATAAAAAAAAAATAAAAAAAAAATTTGCAGTCATCACTTCTGGGCAAATCAACGGTAAAGTTGTTCATCATCAGTTCTACTGAATAGCTTGTTAAAGGTGCAGTAAGCGATTTCTAAGAAACGCTGTTGATATCTGAAATCACCAAAACAATTACAACCCTAGCCACAAGGATCACACCCCTATCTTGAGAACTCCACTCCCAAATTTTATGTTATTATTTACCCCTTATTACAACCTTAAACATCTCTTATAATGAAGGTGATAGTGTCTGTACACGTTAGTAGAAAATTAACAATCGCACTAGTTATGAATAAATCCGGTATAACAAGGAAAATATCCTTTATCAAAGTTAACGTCATCCCAATTGAGTGCGTAAACACTGACTAATACTATTTGTTTATTGAAAATATGACCTGACACAATAACGAACCGCCCTTGGGGATCTGAAATCAGTCCAGATGCAGTAAATACTGTTCTTTTGTGAATTATTATTGCTACGCCCCCACACATATGGTTAAAACTGGAGTGACCTGGCGAACCCAATGCTTCCTAAGTCTGTTATGATTTTCAGTATGTGTTTCCTGTAAAAAGGCTATTTATTTACTTAATTACATCTATCTTTTTAATCTCTGTCTGTCTTTAATCTCCTCATATAAAACATTCTAGATTTGTCCGTTGAATAAAGACAAACCACAGCTCACAACCATCGACTACCAATGATCCATATCCTTTTGAGTTTTTTATTTCCCCTCAGAGCTCCAGACATAATGTAACCAAAAGTATAAAATATAACATCAGGCATACAAATAAGTGTATGAGTGGACCACACACACTTTTAACACAATCCCGCAATAATAAAACTATAAATGCAAACCATCATTTTTGGGCCAATCAACGGTAAAGTTATTAATCATTAATACTATTGAATAGCCTGTTAAATGTACAGTAAGCGATATCTGAGACATGCTGTTGATATTTAAAATCATCAAAACAAACACGCCCCTTCCCAAAAGGATCACTCCCCTATTTTGATAGCCCTGCCCCCAAATTCACAGGCCCCTCCCCCTTAATGATTGGACACACCCTTTAATGCTGATTGGCTACGTGTGTTTTTGTCCTCTTTTGTCCTCCAGATCCACTTTCAACAGCGTTTCTCAGAAATTGCTTACTGCACCTTTAATTAGCACAGATGAGTAAAGTGTGTTATAATATAGCAGACTTGTCACTTAAAGCATTTTAAACCTGCTCAGTTGCAGGATCAATGATATACTTAATGAATTATGAAAATAAGGCATTTGTCAATTGTCAACACAGAGGAAAGCATTTAAACAACCCTAAAACAAAAAGTGCACTGAAAAAAAAAAAATGCACTGAAATTGAAAAATGTCTCAGTCCTGCCTAGTAGTTAACATGACTCTTCTGTAATTCTCAACATTGCTGCAATAATATCAAGAGTTATTCACGTGTGGCAATACGCTTCATCAGGCGTATTAAAAAGCGATGTTTAATCCTCAGCGAACTGGTGGTCGTACTGGATGAAGCAGCTGGAATTGTACATCCTTCTGGTACAGCAACTGTTTGATGGTTTTTAAAGCGAGACCGTCTGAGATGTCAGGATAGATCCTCAAAGAGTCCTTGTGTTTTGCCTCAGGTTGTCCGGCCCATTCTATTGCGCTTTTTCCTTCTCCTGGAATTTTTAAAAACGCACATCGAGTGGGCGAGGAGGAGGACCTTCCCGGGTTTGGGCATAAAGATCAATACCAATTTGGGAGATTTTTCAAAAAAGACTGGCCTTTCTCTCCGTTCTCTAGACTGTTTAAGATCCTGTCGCTGACCGCATTCAGAAGTCCTCATCTCAATCCAGTCATGGCGTGTTTTGTCTTTCAGAGTTTTATTTCGGCCGCAGCCAGCGCAGTGAAGTTATCGCCATGAGTGTGTGTCTGTGCCACACAAGAGACACTGGAAACTTTCCTGAGTCTCTATTAGACAGTTCACTGATTCTTGACGAGACACCGTTGACTCTTGGATCATAGCTGAGATGTTTTTTTTTCGAAGCTTGTTGCTTTGTTCGCTCCTGTCTCACTGAGATGTATTAATATCTAACCTGGCTTCTTAAGACCTCCCTGCACTATACTGGTTCTTGTTGTGGGCTGGGCGTTTACCTCTGATTTGTTCTTCCTCATTTGTCATTGCTATTTGATTTGTTCTTGTTACCGTATAGACTTCTTAAATAGCTCTATTAAAGCGTGTATTGTCAGAATCGGTCAGCTCTGCCAACACGCGTCTTTACCTCACATTGCCAAAAAGGAAGAATACTGATGTGTACTTCTTTTTCTCAAGTATAACCAACAACCTAGAGGAAAAACACATTAGTTGAAAGGCATGCAAACTTAAGTAAGCAGCAGAAGCATATGAGACATATTCTTTACAGACATTTGAATGAACTGCTAGCTAAAAGTGTCCCAAAAAAAGGGGTTACAGACAGGGCCGTTTCAAGATATTTGGGGGCCCTAGGCAAAAGAGTGAGGTGAGGTCCCAAGTCCTCCCTCAGGAATTTTTTTTAAATTCAGATAGGATTTCTTGTATTCTGGTGCATTTTAAGAGTCATGATGAATTACTGACTAATTACTGAGGTGGCATTATCAATTTGGCACAGACATAAATTTAAGCAAAGCACCTAATAAAGCAAAAAAAATAAAATAAAATAAAAAATTTGGTGAATAGCCATACGTTTATTGTTATTCTCATAGCATCATTAAAGTGAAGTGTGGAGGATTCGATATTTACTTTACAGGAATAGAACTTCACTTCCCATAATGCCACAGACAGTACAGACAGTACGCCATACGCAAAACTACCTGTTGCGGTATGGTACAAAGTGTTGAGATGTGTTGATGGAGAAGAATAGAAGGACAAACGCGAAGGAAAAAGGGCATTTTTCTCCAGATGGAATAGAAACATCACCAACGGAAATTGATACCCAGCGTCCACCTAAAATGTAACTGGACTTGATGGATTATTTTGTTTGGACCTAACTGCATGGGGAGTCATAGGACCAGCTCATTTTGTTTGGAATTGACAAAGTGTTTACCGTGACCGCAGCCGCGGGAGTAAGTGACAAGACTTATCTAGCTTTTGCCTTTATACTAACGTTAACGTTACATGGAAAAAATCTCATGCGATCGTAATCTGGGCTCGTGCATCAAGAGGATTTAGCTCAAAGGAAGTTTTCGAACGCTATAACGTTAGCTACAACAGTGAAGGGGCGAGAAGTTGTCTAGTGTGTATTTTAAGCTTAAATTCTGCAAACAGAACAAAGTTGTGTATGACTATTAATTAGTTTAACTTTTTCACCCTCTAGAAACGCTCACATCGATCTACCGTTGTGTTTGGTCACTGATGGTTTATGTTCGCAGAGATGTGAAAACACGTCAGACAGTTGTATTTGGAGATAATAATGGTTTAGTTACCGCTGTGTCTTTGCCGTTTTTCCTCTTCTTCTTTCTTTCTCTGTCTTTTGGAAAATCCTGAAGGGTATGAGCGCTTCATGATGACATTTTTAAATTTAAATGCCCGCGTAGCGCTGAGTTCTTCCACTGACAGCTAGTGGGGGACCTGATGGGGGGTGCGCGACGGTGAATGTCACTTCAACATCAGTGATTAGGGCACTCATAGTGTTTGTCGTTGCATAGGGGGGATCCCTCTAGTTTGGGGGGCCCCTCTCACTCACGGAGCAGTTACTGAGTGATAGCGCTGTCTCACTGTGGTGGTTTGTTTACAGTGGTTGATACTGTTTGACGAGGGCAGATACACAACTTAAACGACCGTGCGGCAATCGGGGGCCCCCTTCAGCTGGGGGCCCTAGGCAGCTGCCTACCTTGCCTACCCCATTGCGACGGCTCAGATTTACTGTAAATTAAGGTAAAGGTATTTTCCAAGTTTAAAGCTACTGTAGCTACTTTTCATTTAGTGAGATTTTTGTTGTTACTATGTAAGGGTTTTATTGGCCTGTGAGAGGTATGAAGTTTTCTCCCACCACCTTTTTTTCTCTCTTTGATTTGTAGAAGTTACTTCTTGAGGAGACAGTAAGGCGTGAGTGTGAAGAAAGGGAAGAACTAACCGCAGCGCTGACACTGGCTAAAGAACAGCTTCAGGAACTCAGACACTCCACCCTTAAACCACACAACAACCAGACACACACCCTCCTCTCCAGATCCAAAGTTATGAACTCAGATCTCCCCGTCCCCAGAGTCAATCCCAGCCCTTCCCATCCTCCGTCACACACCCACAGCACCTCATCCAGGCCACGTGTGCCTGAATGTCATTCTGCTAGCGTGGGAAGAAGTACGGTATCTTGGCATGGATCATCCCGGCCATCACCCACCCTGCCCAAAATCAGCAAAGAGAGAGTCGCTTCAGTGAACGACCTGTGCAGAAGCTTCGGCAGGGTGAGGAGCAGACAGGACCAACTCTGATTCTCCATAAAGACCCCTAGATTGTGTGCGCAGTATTCTTCTAGGTGTCAGGTCTGTTCAGGTTTCGATGTCTTTGATTTTGTATATTATCTAGTGTCATGTGACTCTAGGGTCCCGAGACTACAGTAGTTTCGACATGGCGTGAACGCAGCATTTAGCCCTCATGTTTCCATTGTGCCTGTTGGTGATTTTTTTTCTAGTCTGTTCAAATCAAGTTCTGTTTACTTTGGATTCTTTTTAAAAGGTTTCAATAAACTGCATTTGGGTTCCCATCTCAACTCAACAGTGGATTTCCGTTAGGCTACGCTAGGTCAGATGTCACGGATTAGAGTAGTCCAGATTCTGATTAGCTGTCTCTCAGACCAGCGTTTCTCACAGAGAAACAAAAAACACAGATTCAAGACTATTACTTTGAAAGTCGTGTGGGAAAGCTGTTGACTGTTCTGACCTCTGTAAAAACCATAGAGAAAAATAAATACCACATTTTTTTTAACCAAAAATACCAAATACAAAATAGCATAAAATAAATGTTGTATTTTTGGTAAGTACACTGCAAATACATTTACATACACATATGTACTTAATTTAAATACCCTGCAATTGAACTTTTGGTATACTAAACTGATATACTTCAAGTCTGCTAAATTGGAGCAACAAATTTTGTACTTACAGTAATGCACATTAGTTATCCGGAAGTAGTGCTGAAGTTCAACTAAAGATATAGGGGAGAGCCGGGACGATTGAAACGCGGGACGGATGAAACATTGAGATTTCCTTGAAAACCACTCACGTTATGTACGTCAAATTTCGTCAGCACGTACAGCACGCAATGTCTACCAGACTCGCGAAAACACTTTTTCTTTGTCATGCCGTTTTAAAGTTAGAGCCGGAGAGCTGTTTTTTGAGTGTGGTTAGTGAATTCTTTCGTGCAGTACTTGTATTTATACAAGTTGTATTTATAGTTTCATGTGCCATTATAATGATAATACTGAAGGTGTATTAGTGCTACAACACACCCTTAAGTGTGTAATAAGTTTTTTAGTTTAAGGGCAAAACAGGTTTAACTGTCACACTGAAAAAAATGTTATGTTGAATTTGCTTAATTTTATTATGTTAAGGGGTTGCACAAAATAAATGTATCTAAATCCAGATATATTTTTTAAGTTGAATGTACTTATATTTTATAAGTAATTTCAGATGAATTATATTCATAATTTTAGCTAAATTATTTTGAGTTGAATTTACTAAATTTTTTCAAGAATCCGCCTGTGAATCTCAACAATGGTGACAATTATATGTTGCAGTGCATTCTGGGTGCCACCAATCAAAACGCATTCATGACTCCCATCATGCATTGCTGCATGAATAAATAATGAGATCAGAGGTGATCTATTTGTCACCATTGCTGAGATTCATACACTAATTCTTGATGTCTGTGTGTGCCTACATAAAAAGAAAATGTTGACATTTTTTTTATTGATTTGATCATTTGGATTTATTTGAAAAGGCTAAAAATAAAATGTTGTACAAGGCCAGTGCTGCTATAATTAATAAAGTAAACCTCTATTGGTAATTGAGTTCAGTGATTCAGGTCAAACGATTGTGAATGAACAATTATGTTAAAACACAACCAACACTATCAGATGACCTTTATGTTCATCTGGCTGTTATAACTCACGTAGATCAGTCAAACAAAAAAGAAAGTTAATGTTTTAAGGGTCCAGAGCCCAACTAAAACACATACTTATCTCCATAATGGTGACTTAAAATTACGGTTTTAACATCAGGTGTTAACCATTATGTTTTTAAATGGTTAACTTTTAAGGAATTAATTTGAT